>JAOTOL010000825.1:0-138685 GCA_034440575.1 Imbricaverruca yamaguchii | reverse complement strand
CGGCCGCCTGCAGCCGGCGGTAGAGCGCCGGGTCCTCGGCCGCCATCCGGCTGAACGGCAGCGGGCTCGTCCAGAACCAGTCCGTCTCGAAACGCCACACGCCCGCGTCCATGTAGCCCTGCCATCTCTTGGCCAGTCGAGGAAGCGCAGGTTTGTCGTCGACCGCCAGCATGCGCTGCAGCATGTGCTGGAGGTCGGCGTGGGTGGTGTCCGAGACGACCCAGGGCATCGCCTTGATGTGAAAGGTCATGCGTTGAGCGATGCTGATCGACGTCAGCAGGTCGGCCAGGCACAGGTCGGAGAACAGCTCGAATCCCGCATTGTCCATGATTATATCTGCGAGGAAGAAGAACCTTGGTTTCTTTTACGACGCACTCAACCGCTAGGTCGTATCGTCGCCAACCTCTCACGCCAATTGGTCGCGAGCTGACTCGGTGATGCCGCCGGTTATGATTATATCTGTCGCAGAACAGCTCGAATCCCGCATTGTCCATGAATATATCTGCCACAGAACAGCTCGACATCACCAGGCATATCTGCCGCAGAACAGCTCGACATCACCAGGTATATCTGCCGCAAAACAGCTAGACGTCACCAGGCATATCTGCCGCAGAACAGCTCGACATCACCAGGTATATCTGTCGCAGAACAGCTCGACATCACCAGGTATATCTGCAGCAAAACAGCTCGACATCACCAGGCATATCTGCCGCAAAACAGCTCGACATCACCAGGTACATCTGCCGCAGAACAGCTCGACATCACCAGGCATATCTGCCGCAGAACAGCTCGACATCACCAGGCATATCTGCCGCAGAACAGCTCAACATCACCAGGCATATCTGCCGCAGAACAGCTCGACATCACCAGGCATATCTGCCGCAAAACAGCTCGACATCACCAGGTATATCTGCCGCAAAACAGCTAGACGTCACCAGGTGGGCGAACACGGTTGTCGCCAGGATTTTCAGTCGGTGATCGGAGCACCGTAGCCCGTTAGGGACTACGGTGACGAACAAAACAGCAAAAGGTAACACAAAAATCGGCAACTAGACATCGCGTAGCCTGTAGCAAATTAAATACACCTAGTATTGTCATCTGGAAAGCTGGCTAGTGGCACCACTCCAGGAAATTACGGCTATGTCGAAGCAAGCCTGCGAAGCTATGACCGCATCCTGGCTATTGCACTGCATCGCATAATGAGCTGGCGAGTTGATCTAACCACGGCAGCATGATTCAATGAGTAATGGCAATGAGTAAAGCTCAAAGGCGTGGTGTTACACCTGACAAATATTGGCTGGATCTATCGTACGCGACGCAAGGGGAAAAGGGACCCACATCGCTTGAACCTGCACCTATTGATTGAACATTACACCAATGGGCGCTGCATGGAAGGACTGGACTAAAAGGCGACCAGGTTCCCTTCCCCTCTACCCAAAGGCGGTGATGCCGCCGATGGGATCTATCCACTCAACTCTAATGGCGGCAGAGTCCATCGCTGGGGACACAATGGATCATAATTTCAAGATGGCGGTGCAGTGGCATCAAAGGTTTGGAAAAGACGACATCCATAATGTTAGTGTTCCCTGGACCTTAGTGCCCATATCATGACGTTTTTTGCTGCCCGTGGGGAGGGGATGCGCTCCGAAAATGTCTGAGTTGTCTTGCAGGTGGCATCGTACCGCATCTGGTCTGAGCCTTCGTGAGTTTGGTGGCGTGACAGTTCGCAGCGTACATTTTTCATAATGTCCACACCGTTCGCGAAGGGCGAATCTTGTTAACGTGAAATCTGTGGCGAAGCCGGGACTTAACCGATGGGTGTCCATCCAGAGATTTGGTGGCCCGGACTTTCGTGCCCCCTCGCTCGCTGAGAGAAGGGGCGCTAAATCCAAATATCATTTCATCGCATCACTCTCAACCAAAGCTCACGCCCCTTCAAATTGTGCCCTACCCCTTGAAACTGATGGCCGGTGGCCGAGAAGAGGCGTCGCTGGGCCACTCATCTGACAGAGCTGACAGAGGACCCTTGCCACCGGAAAAGGTTCTGGACCGTCCGAGAGGGCCCGAGCCGACAGAAAGGCACTTGGACCGACTGAGACCAAAGCCGATATGAAAGACCCTGGACTTACTGGGGGGCCACGGGTCATTGGAAGAGCCCTCGGTCTGACGGAGAGGGCGCGGGAAGCAAATAGGGCCCGTGAACGAACGGTGAGGCCTCCTCAGTAGTCAACGGGCCCATATCACGCGAGGGAGACCCAGTGTATGGGGCCAATTACCCAGTGTATAGTCGAGCCATCAGGCCGACGCTCTCCGATGCGACGTGGGAGGCACATGCTCTGGATATGTCACGCGGTCATGGCATGTCGTGGTGCAATCGTGCCACTAGTCAATGTTGGGCGGCGCTACACTGGAAGGCCCTGGCGCTGGCCAGTTGGGTAGCTGTCTACCTCGCGTGTGGTGAGGACCGGCAGCTCAGTGTCAGTTGGGAGAAAGCGCTCGGCGAGGGTAGCTGGCCTCGCGGCCATGCCGCACCCTTGGGTGCGCAAGGTATGTCTGTGGGACTCTTGACTGTGAGTCGCTCTCTGTCTGAAAGTAGAGAGTAAGATACAATCTTACAAGAGAAAGTTGTGAAGCAATTGAAGACCGGTCAGCGCGTAAGCTGTGAAATCTGTGATATCTGATGGTTCTTCGAATATTCGAACTTATGGATGCGAGATGAGAAACTGAGACTTAGAGGTTGATGCACAGGTGTGGTCGCTACAAGAAGTGAGTATTATATGTATTGTAGCTGCCCCCTGTTTTCGGTAGACAGCCCCGCGTCTGCTCGTCTTGTTGGCGACGTGCTACCTGTACACTGGTGAACTGTAGATATCGTCGAGAGACCAGTCGTCCTCAATATTTCGCACTGACGACGTGCCGGAAACAACAAAGTCTATGACGCGCCTCCACTCAACAGAGGGGCCAATCGGCAAATATGTTTAGCCCATTCAAGATTAATCAAACACATGCGCACAAAACACTATCTAAAGTCAGTAGGCATGCAGCCACGAGGGCGAGTACAAGACGGCTCGGTCTCGGAGGTGTTCCGAGCCTGCCTTCCTAAGCTTACCTAACCTACTGGTCGTCGGGGGTCTTCTATATACACGGCTCGCGCCCTTATGTGCACATGTTGCAGAGACCCCAGAGGATGACGTGGAGGTTAAGTCATTTTGCGTTGTGGGTGACAGAGCATTGGATTGGTCGCTGGGATAGCAAATATTGCGAAGGTCACCTTTGGAAAGAGCTACTGCGCCGTGGCTGACGGTGCTGGCTCGAGTAACACTGCAATGTAGGGCGTTGGTGAATAATGGCCAATAGGTGTCATGACTTGAGCTCCATAAATTCTGGCAATGTGTATCAATGACCTGAACACAAAAGCAGAGCATGCGCGAGAAGAAGCACTACGTCGTTCAGGGTCATATTGCCCACGGTCCCGCTCGCAATAAAGGATAAAGGCAAAAACGCAGGCGGTAAAACAGGGTCGTTCCATAAACAATGACGTGACCGAAGCAAGTTTTGGCTCGTCTGCCGCTGGTGAACATTTTACACGGAGTACAGAAGCTCACGGCGTGGCTCGACATGGCATGGGTAACCGCTACAGCATGGTGGCCAGATAACTGTTGTTTATCAAGATGTGACTGCATGGTGAGCGCTGAAGGGTATTGTTGTCTGACAAGACGTATGAAGATGCATGCAGATTTGAGCGCTGAAATGAACCGTTGTTCAACAAGTTGTGACTGCTAAGATGCATCTTGGCCAGTGAACAAGACGTGTGGTGGCCCTATGGGCCACTGTCGGTCAAAAACGGTTCAAGCTGTCTGTTGCTGGAAGGTGCCATCGTGGTATTAATCTTGGCATCGTTTTTGGATGGTTGGAACTATGGATTAATGTTAACATTTAAGTGATCATTAACTGCACATTTAATCACACCAAATATAGTGGTTTGTGGTGCCTGTCCAGAGTGATGTTTGGATCAGAGGTTCGGAGATATAAAACAGAGCCATTGAACATAGCACCGGGGTTTATCGTAACGCGAGGTACTGAATATTCTGTCACGTAGCCAAAGAGGCCTGTCTGCATCATCGGCGATATGCTCGATACTTGTAGAACCTACTAACTCCCCGAGCTGTAGCAGTATGAACTGGCGTGAGCCGGTGTCATCCAGTTGTGACCGCTCTGCCAGGAGCTTCACGTCCCTCATCTGTGACTGTGCATGCAGCCGGCCTCACCGATTTGCACGTCCTGGCGGTGTTTGAGCAGCTCCAGCTGGGCGAACACTCGCTCGCTGTCGTTGACCAGCACGAATCTGTCGAGCTCGACCAGCTGCGCCAGCGGTGACGTCTCCTGCGTCACATTTTTGTTGGCCCACAAGGACATCTGTTGGCAGAGCAACGGACGTCGATCTGTCGTCCGAGAGTCGATTGTGTTATGGAGGAAAAGGATAACACCGAAATAAAGTTCTCTCACGAGTGGCAGGATTGAAAATGGGTCCACACGACGCATGCGCAGTGGTAAGATGCATAGTCGAAGAAGACGTAACAAACTGATTGAGGAAATTCTTTAAGCAGGATATTCACGTCAACCTACCAGCATATTTTGTCCATGGCAGGATTTTGTTTTTGTTTGTTTATTGGTTGGTTCACGACACACTTTATGCACATTCACGGCTAATGGCGCCGCCCACACTGTTTCGCCGGTGGGCCGCGGGATTGGGAAATGTCCTGAGTGGCGCTAGAGTCGAACCCGGTACCTTTGTCCATGGTAGGACATACAACACTCCTAATACGATGAGACACAGAAGCAAGGGTGTCGTTTCTCGCATGCCTCTGCCCCTCCCCCGATAATAGTACGATAACATGTCAGCCAGGTACATGCAGAAGCACTCAACACAATGGAGAGCACGAAGGTAAAACAGTGGCAACCGAGCGCGGCGACTTCAGAGATTCTTCCAGAAGTACCAGGTTTCCAGCAGGTCTTCACTGCTCCATGGCAACCTCCTCCCCCACTCACCACTACACTTCCACTAAGCCACCACTATGGACGTCAATATGCCTGTACTCAACGACTATAAAGGGAATACATATCCGGAAGCATCCTTTGACCACATGCAGTGGGGGACGAGTAGTCTAGGGGTAAGTTGCCCGTCTCACAATCGAAAGATTCTGGGTTCGTATCTCACCAGTCGCTACACTTCGCCCGCGGCAAATCGGCATGAGAGATTGGCGACGCTACACGACTCAACGGTCGATGTGTCGCAAAACCCAAAACCAACCAACCAACGACCAGATTCAGAAAATAGCAACCGTGTCAGGGAGTGCTACGGACATGGAGACCAAACAGTAATACCGAAGTGCATTAAGGTAGTTAAGCTTACACTGCATGCTGCACAGTGCACATAGGACAAGGTCCACCAGCACCAGCTAGCACATAACAACGATGCTAGCACACTAATAACACGAGCGCAAGTGCATTCGAGAAGACGTGACCGTGAAACAGTCTCGTAGTCGATGTCACATGGCCTGGCTCAAGCTGCGAATGTCCCAGAACAATGGCTGGACATGAATCGCCGGTCTGAAAAATCGGCCGCAGAACAATGCGTGGCGCCGCTTACCAAGAGAAAATCCGAGAAGGCGCGCTTGACCTGTTGCGCCGTGAGGGAGGTCGGGTCGGACACAGTCTCCAGCAGGTGCTCCCCCAGCAGCTCCATGGCCGACAGAGACGCCTCCAGCTTGTCCATCTTCCGCTGACGAAAGTAGTCGTAGTCGCGCAGCTCCACACTGTGGCGTACCGTATCGGGTCAGCTTCGGTTGACGTCACTGCTACAACCTCCCGGTTTGGGAGCAGCACATTGTCAAAGTAATGCGGCGGATCTTTCACTAGTTCATTGGCATTCATGTGTTTTCTGACGTCTGAAAGGTGATTGGGTGCGGCATGAGGATGATTAGTGTCTAGTAGAATGAGAATAAACTTCCTTGTGCAGTAGATGAGAATGCTGGATTACATCAAAGTGATCACATTCCAGCACAAGATTACAGCACATTCCATGATCGTCCAATGAATATCGTATTCAGACATCGCTCCTCCTTTTGGATGCCCTGGAGGCCAGCAGATTCTCGCGGCATGATTGTTCTTTGTCCGCTTAAGAAAATAGAATGAGATAGTTTTTCGCTTACTCACTGAAGAAGATTCCCGGCGTGACTCGTCATATTTCAGTTCGTTGTAGAAGCGCAGAGTACAACAGCCAACTTTTTTGGTGATCATTTGGGTTTTAGGGTGCAACACAACAGCCAACAAGCCGCCAGACTCCGGTACAGTTCAGTGAGCCGGCCAATTCTGGTTCGACCCAGGACACACCTGTTTTCCAGCACCTCGCGGATCTTCCTGTACATGTAGCACTCGACGAAGAGCCAGGGAGCCGAGAACCAGAGAGGCCGACGGCCGTCGGGCGACAGCTCGTCCAGCAGACGGTTCCACAGCGGCAAGTCCGGCGCCGACCCCGTCAGCGGCGTCAACGGCTTGTTGCACGCCATTGCACTCTTTAGCTCAGTCAGCTCACCGTTGATTGACTTGAGCTTGTTTTGCGCCGCCTGCCGATCGAAATGCAAAATAATTTCTACGCATACTAAAAAAATCGAACCGGATACTGAAAGACCGATGCAGTTTCGGGGAGGCCTGGGCGATAGCAGTCAGCTACTGGGGTGCCGTTTAGCTACATACATGACGCATGTGGTAATTGTGATCGCTGTCAGTTTCTATATCTGTGCACGCAAGAAGTTCACCAAGTACAGTAAAAAATTGCTGTGCCAATGGAAATAATACATACATACATACATACATACATACATACATATATATATATATATATATATATATATATATATATATATATATATATATATATATATATATATATATATGTATATAGTAGATTCTTAACACTCTAAACACTTATTAATGCTTGTAACATTTTTGTGGCCTTTGATAGAGCAGATTTGAGCTCAAGGAAGCCATTCAAGAATCTCGTCAAAATTTTCCTTAATTCATCTGTTCATTTACCGAGTCAAACACTCAAGGTGAAGGAACATGATGCCACTTAAGGCCTTCCATTCACGGACATCTTAGAGTGCTTGAAATATGCCCAATATATCTACTGCGTCTTCTTTAGTCTTTAAAGAAGCCTCAAATGTCGTTAATCTAAAGGCGTATCGAAAAGCTAGAGACACTGTGAAGCAAAAAACCAGAGCAGCAAAGCGAGCAAAATAACTGGATTTAGCTAGAAACTGTAATGGGGACAGTAAAAAGTTCTTTAGTTTCTACAAGCTGAGTAAAGTTTCTAGCACAATTGGTCCACTGGAAGTAAACGGGAATACATTGGGTGAGGATAGTGAGATGGTTGAGGAGCTGAGCAAGCAGTTTAAATCAGTGTTTACATTGGAAGATATGACCAATCTGCCGACCGTACACCATACTTCAGTGACATGGGACCTGACAAATGATGTTGATTTCATTGATAGTGATGTTGTTTACAATCACATCAGGAAAATAAAGCCAAACAAGGCAGCAGGACCTGATGATATTTATGCTAGGGTGTTGCGGGAAACTGAAAAGGAACTGGCATTTCCACTTAGTATAATATTTTGTAGATCAGTTTCACAAAATGAAATTCCAACCGATTGGAAAAGGGCAAATGTAGTTCCTATTTTCAAGAAAGGAGAAAGAGGGAAAGTTGAAAACTATAGGCCAGTAAGTCTCACATCCCTAGTCTGCAAGGTACTTGAATCAATTATCAAGGATAGAATAGTTAGTTATCTGGAAGGTAGCAGATTGATTCAAGATACTCAACATGGGTTTAGAAAAGGACGATCGTGTCTCACAAACCTCTTGGACTTTTTGAACTTCGCCACAGAACAATTTGATCAGGGAAATCAGGTTGATGTAGCATATCTTGACTTTAGTAAGGCCTTTGACAAAGTACCCCATAAACGGTTAATGACACAGCTTCAGTCCCATGGTATTGCAGGTAGCATCTTAAAATGGATAGAGTTGTGGCTTTCAGATAGACAGCAGAGTGATGCTAAATGGTACAAAGTCATCATGGCAAAATGTTCTTAGTGGAGTCCCCCAGGGGTCAGTACTGGGGCCACTACTTTTCATTATATTTGTAAATAACATTGAAAGTGGCCTAAGCAGTATAGTTTTGAAATTTGCGGATGATTTGAAGGTCTTTAGGGCAATAACAGGTCAAGATAAGCATATCTCGCTGCAAAAAGACTTAGACGAACTTGTGAAGTGGTCTGAAGAATGGCAAATGAAATTTAATTTTGATAAGTGCAAAATCATGCATGTAGGTAAGCAGCATATGAAGGCTCCATACTTGATGGGTGGCCAAGTGCTATCAGTGACTCAACAGGAGAAGGATTTAGGTGTTATTCTAAACACAAAACTGGGGGCATCAGAACAGACCAAGGAAGCCAGGAAGAAGGCACTGAGAATGCTCGGGGCAATACATAGGAATGTATCATACAGAAGTGAGGAAGTGATCAGGAAGCTTTACTGTGCATACGTCAGGCCACATTTGCAATACTGCATCCAAGCTTGGTCTCCTAGCTATGAAAAAGATTGTTGGCTTTTAGAGAGAGTACAAAAGAGGGCTACAAAAATGGTTAATGGCATAAGCAACCTGGCATATGAGGAAAGATTGAAGAAATTGAACATGTTTTCACTTAGATATAGAAGGCTGAGAGGAGATCTCATCGAGGTCTTTAAATTTGTCCATGGTCTGGAGAGGGGATACCTTGGGGAAATGTTTGAATTGAACAGAAATGATGCAATTAGGGGCCATAAATTCAAAATTAAAGTTAACCACAGCAGAACAAGGTTAAGGCAAACTTTCTTCACCAACAGGGTAGTAGAACACTGGAACCAGCTGCCAGAAAACATTGTCAGTAGCAGCACATTGAACATCTTTAAAAACGGCATAGACAATCATTATAAGAATAAAGGGCTTGCTTTTCAGTATTACAGGGAGGGCTGATTGAAAGGTTTGGTGGGCAACTGGTTCATTGTACAGAGTGCAACCAAGAAGGGCCCTTGTGGCTCATAGTTGCACTAATCTTTTACGTCTTTATGTCTTTAGTCCATTAGGGTATACTTGGGGACACCGATCAATTACAGACCTGAGGAGCAGTCAATTCTTGCAGACTTCTGCCAAGAAGGTGTAGAGCTCAATGTAAAATTGTGGGCCAGACATCGCCAAGGAATCAATGAATGAATTGATGAAGTGTGTCCTGCCCACCATAATACTATCATACAACATTCATACACTTTGTACATAAAACACGTCTTCCGAAGGGATCCAATTACTCACTTACTTCTCCGAAAGCTTCTCCAATTGCCATCTCCTCTCTTTGCAGAAAATCAATAACTTTTGTCAAGTTATCTGGCATTTCATCTGATATTGTCTTGAATGCACATGACCTGGAAAGAGCACAAATTGCATCTGATCATCCCAAACCTTGTACGGAAAACAAGCTTAGGAAACACAAAGTTCATGCAGATGTCATTACAATAAGATGCAAGTTGCATGATACATGAAACTATACACTTAGAACTGTTTGACCAAACCCAATGAAATGCCACTGGACGATGCTTCATAGAATGAGCTTCAATATGTCCTTGCACAAATGAGCTATAGCTCACTTGAGCTACAGCTCATTTGTGCTATAGATATAGCCCCACGCACGCACGCACGCACGCACGCACGCACGCACGCACGCACGCACGCACGCACACACGCACACACACACACTCACACATATATATATATATATATATAAATACATACATACATACATACATATATACAAAGATATAATGAATACATACAAATATATATATATATATATATATATATGCATATATATATACATATATGCATGGAATCAATGTAACTTAAAAGGGTTCAACAAACAAACATGAAATAGCAACAGCAGGCCGCTCTTTCTTCCCATGTGAAACAGGTGGCATTGACAGTGGATGGGGGCAGCACCAGGAAAAAGATGTCCACTTGACAAATTACTATTGACCCCAAGTGTTCACTGGACGGAATCTACCCAAAACCGTTTGGTGATAAAGCCCCTCCCATCCAGCCTAAATTTGGATGTTCCATGATTTATGATGGTTTATTGGCAAGCATGCATTTTCAACATCTCACATGACATGTGGCAACATTGACCAATCAGTGCACTTGACATGTGGCTACATTGACAAGTGAACAGGATAGAGGGGCCCCTCTCCCCCGAAAAAAAATCCTTGGATTTGAGCTACTTAATTTTCAACGTCTGGTTTTCAGATTCACAATTGGCAACACCCATATTTTGTGGACGTAAAGCTCCACCAAGATGAATAAGTTTCACTCCTTATCACTGCTGTTGAATATCCAGTTTTATGTCGTACGTGGTGGTCCCGATTTCACAATCATCACAGAGCAATGCCGTGATTACGTTAGACGTTGCCCACTTGTAGCAGGCAAAAATAAAATACTGGACTGTGGTTTTATTCTAATAAATATAGACACCCGATAACCGTTCCGATGCTTTTTTGTTTGACGGGGAGACATTTTGATGCAATGACAACCAAGTCGGAAAAAGGGTATGACACTGAGAACATGTGCCACCCACATGGAAAGTGGCGTCCTTCCGGTCGAGAAAAGGCGACCCTTCGAAAAGGTTCCATTGCACCCACTCGAATTTGTCAACCAAAGGAGCTCAAATGAAAGAAAAGAGCACCCCTTGGAAAGAAAGACGCCCCTTCGGGAAGGACCGAGTGCAACCCGCCGCCACGAATCTTTCAACCAGAGGCGCCCCTGCAGGTGCTTTCGCAGCGGCGCCGCACCAAAGAAATGTCGTCCCTCCAGAGAAGTGCCCACCATGGCAATTCCCGGATCTAGTTCTGATTATAACATTGCTCCCTCGCGGTATGTAATCCGGCTGGTTATAAAATATTGCGCATTCACGTGTCGTTTCTCTTGCAAATTTCACAGCTTCCGTTGAACCAATGTGGAAAGCTTGTGCAGAACATCAATGTGGTAGTGTAAATTTGAAACCAGCAATGAGAGTGCCGTCTGAGTAGGTGATAACGGATTTCTTGGGGAGCTCCTGGTCATATAGGACATGATTACCTGCTATGAGGGGCGAGGATGGCCGAGTGGTTAAGGTGTCGGGCTATGGGTACCAAAGGTCCCGGGTTCGACTCTAGCGCCACTCAGGACATTTACCAATCCCGCGGCCCACCGGCGAAACAGTGTGGGCGGCGCCATTAGCCGTGAATGTGCATAAAGTGTGTCGTGAACCAACCAATAAACAAACAAGATTATCTGCTATGACAACGGCTGGAAATAAAAATATTTTGTGATCCTCCTATTCCTATTGCACTGAATCATTGTACACACCGAACCTTCTACGTGTTCGAAATTATTTCGACATCTCAACATTCTAATAGCATACGACAAGCCACGTCGAATGACATCCACATAATGCAAATTGAAGCCACAGCGACGAAAGCTGAGGAGTTTGAAGAATTAAAGCTAACCATTGACATTGAGGCTTGACATAACATGTACCGGGTTAGAATGACACTCGAAGGTTGCCCATGGTCTATCTCTTGACACTAAAACATGGGCAGAGCTTTGTGAGAGCACGAAGAAGCGCAGGGAGATCGATGAAACGAATTCAACATTTGACTTTGGAAATTAACGTGATTCCTGCACGGTTTGCTGGAGTACCTTACGGCACGGTGAATGACACCTACGTGATTAAAATTGAAGACATAACGACGAGGCGCGATGACTTCGAGCAATTTAAGCTAAACTTCGATCTTGTGGTTTGACATTGACATGTCCTGGTTTCAAATGTTACACGAGGTTCACCACGGGCCTGCTTGATACCAGATGTGGGTAGATAAGGGCGAATAAAAAAATGGGAGGCGACAGGATAAATCGGTTTGACTTTTGACCTTTGCAATTAGTTCGATTTCGTCGCATTATAATACGACACAAGCCACGCCGAATGACACCCACTTGGTGCAAATTGAACCATAGAGACGAGTCGCTTCGAGGACTTTGAAAAATTAAAACTAGTCTTTGACCTTGAAGTTTGACCTTGACATATCCCGGTTTCAAAATGTTACTAAAAGGTTCACCATGGGCTATCACTTGATAGTGGTTCTGGGTATGCTCTGGCAAAAACCCTCCAAAAAGTGCGAGGCGATCGAAGAAATCAGCTTGAATTTTAGCCTGTAGAGATTATTGCGAATTATCGGTTTCCTGTCACTGCACAACAAGCGACGTCAAATGACATCTATTTTCTGCAAATTGAATCCATAGCGATGAAACGAGAGGCCATCGAAAAACTCAATCAAACCTTTGACGTTGACATCTCCCGGTGTGAAATGTTACTCGAATGTTCACCGCTGGTTCCGGCTTGATACCAGATTTGGATAGGTTTGAGCGAAAACGAAAAAAAATATAGATGAGACCGCAGGATTACCTCGACCTTTGCCCCTAGACAACAGCTTGATCGCTTAGCTTCCTGATACCGCATAACAAGCCACATCGAATGAAGCTCATTTGATGAAATTTGAAGCGATAGCAACCGAACCGCGCGTTCGGTCGATATCGCGTTAATATCGCCATCTAATAAATCACGCTACATTTCACCTTGCAGTTTAACCTTGGCACGTAGCAGTTTGAAATGTTACACAACGGTTCATCACTGGTTACCGCCTGTGGCCATATTTTCGTTTTGGTGAAAACCGATAAGGTAGGAGGTTACCGAAGAAACCGGTTTGCATAGGACCCTGACCATTCAAGTGGTAACGTGAGACCTATGTGGTTGTTTCCGGCGTGTTCAGTGCAAGCAGAAGCATTTGTGGTAATTGATTCGAGCGATCATAAACCCGTCGCTGAATGCCAGTGCCAATACAAATACACCTCTGGTGAATTCGTCGGTGAATACGAATGCGAATACGACGTTAACTTGACGTACGTGCCTAGGGCCGTCAGTGACCCGCCTCCATGATCCTGAAGATACCCAAGGACACCCAGTCGCGTTTCCTCAACATATACTAATATATGAGCAGGGGAATGCAACCTAAAACGTAAAGCCTTGCGATAATGCAAATTTGTTGTCTCGCAAAGCCCAATTTTCCACCCAAGCCATAACACACGATGATCAAGGTTCATGTTATTCAAGAATGGCCCGGAAACAAACATCTCTAACGTTTGCTGATTTACCATTCAGATATTATGTGACAACAGGTAGCCCGTGAAGCTCGTTAATTGGGTAGATCCGCTTCTAATATTTCCGGTGATTCTTTTGCATACACACACACATATATATAATATAAATAAAACAAGAAATATACATATATGTGTATATATATATATTCCATATATAAATGGTTACGTATAATTTTGCGGTGATCATTCTCAGGTAGCTGAGGCTTGGGGGGACATGAAAGAAATTGGAGGGGACAAATCGCCACTTTTCAGAAATGGCGAGGAGGACATGTCACCCCAGCCCCCTCCCTCAATGGTTACAACAATCAATGGAAACAACTCCAAGGTATTGGCTGGTTTTCCACTCATCATTGCTAAACCTGAGGCATAAAGAGAACACGCAATATTTGATCCACTATGTGTGGTATCGGACTCATGTGTGAGATACTACCAGGAAACATAGTACCAATGGATTTGGCGTGGGTGATGCTCACACTGATGTAGATGCTGCTATAACTGTTCTGCCATCTGAGTGACCATCCTAGACACAGTACCTGACTATCTGATCAGCGACACTCCAGCCAACGTCCAACTTTGATGGGCAATGAAGATCAACCTAACCGCACAATTGCCCAATGTTGTTGTTTGTTTATCGGGTTATTCACGATGCACTTTATGCACATTCATGGCTAATGGCGCCGCCCACACAGTTTCGCCGGTGGGCCGCGGGATCGGGAAATGTCCCGAGCTGCGCGAGTGTCCAACCCAGATCTTTGCTACCCAGAGCCCAACACCTTAACCACTTGGTCAACCCACCCCACAAATGGCCAATGTAAACCATCCAAGATACATTTGGTAACCATTTGTACATAGATGAAACTGCAACGTTACCACTGTTCATTCACAAGATATTGGGGAATCTGGACATCTCTGATCTCCATGTCCTACATAATTGGAAGCACAAATTCATAGAATATTTACACAAAGGACATATAAACAGTATGCAAATAGCATGAGTGCAAATGATGATAAGTAAAACATCTCCAGGAGTTGCATGCATAACTTCTGGTGTCCCCACCATCTCATCCAACCACATTACTTACATCTAGCTGCATAAACTGAATGCAAACTCATGCAAATTATTAGTGTTGCATGAGCAGTCAAATAAAAAGGCCTTTTCAGCAATGAAGAAGGCCTGTGGTACCCAGATGCATTGAGAATCATTCAACTTAAAAAAGGGGTTTGGTGCCCTGTGCAAATTCAGGAATTGAATATGAATATTTAGTGGCCATTAGGAGGGCAATTCAAATAAAATTATTGCATTACAACATCAATATTTTGATTGTCATTGCATCAGGAATTCAAACAGCACACAAGCTTCCACCCCTGTCATAGACCATCACTTACTCTTCATGCATGCCATTCAAGACATCAGGTAGTTTATCACTGGTTTGTTCCATTACTACCAATTGGAAATTGCAGTTGCAGCAACAGGGACCATCTGAAAATGGAAAAACAAATGACTACTGCAAATGGAAAACAGATCATGCACTCTACACCATCAATACTATAATACTCCATAACCTCTGAACAGAGGCTTCATGTATTGATGCAAACATTCTTGCACCTTCAAAACATCACACATAGTTAATGCTAGTTAACATAGTTAATGTGTGGAAAATTTGCCTTTCTTTCAACAAAACTTCACAAATTTTCTTGGCATGTTATGCTCCAATGAAATCAATATGGACATTGTAGATAAAAGCTGATAAGCTTTTAGTCTTACCAATGCAACATTGAGCAGCAAAACATAAAGCACACATATTAATGTGTTTGCATAGGCCATGCTAGTCACACAATGATGAAGTGATTGAGGGAGATCCATTGCATGCCTGGCAGATACCACAGTGATTATGCATGCTGACAAAATGCTATTCAGAGCTGCTGCATTGTTCAGCCTGGCAGTCACTAAGAATATATTTCCAGTTTTGGAACCAGACAACAATTTGATTATTCCAAAGGTAGTACAGGCATGGAAAAATGAAGCACAAACTAGCAGAATACTGGATTTCAGAACAAACAATGTGTTCTTGGCAGGGTATTGTGTGCATTAACATCAATGATGGCATCAAATTATGTTTAATAAGGCACTTTCTGATTCTTGGATATATTTGGCTTCATTGCAATGTGAAAACAGAAAGAAAAGATAGCAGTTAAATATTATTGACACTATTTGTTGGCAAGAACTGAAGAACTGCAAATTTACCAGCATGCTCAATTGTTTTCATGCGAGTGTGGAGGTGGAATACCTAATGCATGAAAGCAACTTCAGTATTCCTCCAACAATATTAGCATTTCACAACTAGTTTATATCAGCATTAGATGATAATAAACATCAATTTCCCTGCATACAGTAGCAGGTAGGTACCTACCTACGTCCTACCTACACAGGCACACCTAACAATCTCGATGGCGATCGGGAAGGGAGATAATGTGCCAAATAAAGGCGAAAGTTTGGGTTTAGCATAATTATCAGAAGTCAAGCGGATCAAGCTTGTGAATTAAATTTACCAAATTTTTCGAAAAATACCACCTTAACTATTCCGCAGTACCTACTAACCAGCCAAACTTCATTGAGTGGAACAGCTGCGTCAACAACGGAGTCGTTGTCAAACTGGCAGCACTCAGCTACTGCCATATTTGTATAATTTCTGTTTCGTGCGCGAGTTCCGAGCCCAAACCACCTAGTGGCCGTGCTAGAGGCTCGGTGCTTCACGCCCAGCCGGTAGATGGCTGGCCCGTAAGGCCCGGCCGGCCTGCGGGCAGTCCAGCTGAGTATGGTGTAGAGGGCGGGTTGGAGCCCAGTAAAGATACCTTGGGTTGGAATGCCAGAGCGTCTCTCCTATTGCCAATACCAAGCCCTACCTACCAAGGCCTAATACCAAGCCTGGAGAGTCGTTGCCCGCGCGCATTTCGCGTGATCGAACAGTGGAGGCAGAGGACAGCGGTCTGTGTACCACTTCAACCGAACAATATGCAATCACGCTAATACTTAACCAAAAATGCTACCACAAAGATGGAATACGGCAAACATCCGTGCATTAAACATCAAACCGGAGATAGCGTCAAATATAAATACCGAATCAGTTACCTACCACAATAGGCAAACTTTCCTTAAACCATTCTACCAACGACTGGAAATGTATCCGAAGCCACCTCAAGCACGACTAATGTACCTGTTGTCTACCGCAATCGAGTAATTATCGAAATAGTTCATACCCTGGCCCTATAGCATCTAAACGTTTTTGGCCTATAACTGGATTTTTCGGCACTCCTAACACTAAGATTGGGCGAATTAATGTTGCCAAACAATTTTCGTTCTGGAGGAAAATTTCAAGTGCACATACAGTTTTTTTCCCTCTAAGGTCCATAGTAAATCAATGGACTCATGAAACGACTAACTGTAGGATGCATTTAAAGGACAATGGTAATGGTCACATGCCAACTAACTATGCGAAAGTTCTGTATCATGCCAATCGGTTTTCGACAACAACGTAAACACTTCACCTTTCTTAAGAACTAGTATATTTCGCACACAGTGGTGTCGACGTATCGGGGGCGAGACGAGGCAAGCACGCCCGGTGCTCTGCTTATCAGGCACCGGCTATCGGGAGGACCCACAACACAAATTGACTCGCACATGATCCACATGCTGGGTTCAATAAACTGGCAGGCAATATTTCGGCCATCATTCCAAGTTGCAGCTCACATTCGGTGTCGCATAATAGTAAACAAAGGAGAAGCAAAACACGACGCCGGCTAATACTGGGCCAAGGTACGTGCCGCACAGTCAGTGGATGCCGCGCGCAAAACCTTCCTAAACACCTGCACATTGAGAAGGGCGAATAAATAGTAAAACGTCCGCGCCGCGGTAGAACGTCTTCACTTTACGCGTCCGGCTAAATCGGCACCAAAACGGATACAGCAGGGGCTGCTGTATAAGCGTACCGAAGGCATGGAGGGAAGACGGTCTGTACGCGTGCTGGGACCCCGCCGGAGCGGGCCGCGGGAGGTAGCGGGTGGTGCGGGCGCGACCGTCACACTGACACGCCCATCCGGCTACACACCGACGCGCATACTGGCCGCACCAGCATCGCCACAACACGGCAAGACGACGCCGACTAGCACACATATCACCTGTCCTGTCCGCTCTGCGCGCCACCGCCGCTCGCGACGGGCGGCCAGCGCCACTCAGTCGCAGTCCCTCCCGTGGTGCGACGGCGAACCGTCACGTCACGTCACGTCACGCCCCTCAGCCGCAGCACGTCGTCGCTGTACCATTCGCCCTAGCGCAATTCAGCTGTGTTCCCGTGTCGCAGGACAGCTTTGTCATGCCGTTCTGCCGCAGCGCGCCGACCCCGGAGCTAGCAATCGCGTGGAATCGGTGCCACATCTGTCGCAGCACGCTCTTGTCATACATCGCAGTCGCAGCAAACCACCGCCATGTCCACCAACCACGGCGCACCGTTGTCATGTGCATGAATCGCAGCGCACCTGTGTCATATCCTCCTGTCGCAGCATAGTTCGTACAATCCTTCGTCAGCGGAGCACCACTCTCATGTCTGTCAGTCGCAGCCAGCCACCGTCCATCCTACAGCCGCAGCATGCGTTGTCAGTCTCTCGGCCAGTGCTGGCTACCGTCAGTCCAGTCAGGGGCGGAACGCCGCCGCCGTCACCACCCCAGCCTCCGTCCACCGCGTCAAGCCGGCGAGAGCCCTCACACATCCGTGCCCAGCCGCCAGCCTCACGAGGTCGCGGCGAGCGGACAAAGAGCCGGCGCGGCGCACAGTGCGGCCGGCCTCAGTCGCAGTCGACCGAGCTGGAGCGCGGCAGACGGTCGCGGCGCGGCCGCGCCGGACCCGCCTCGAACACGGCGCAGTTGAGCGGGTCGCGCGCCGCCGAGTCGCCGGCCACCGGCGCCGCGTCGTCGGCCAGGTAGCGGCGGAACGGCGCCGGGATCTGCAGCCGGTCGGGCGTGTGCAGGCTGAGGTAGCGCACGAACGTCACCAGGTCGGAGCGCTGCGACTCCAGCTGCGCCGCGCGGCTCTCCAGCGCCTTGTTGCGCTCCGTCACACTGTCGACACGGCCGCCGTCGGTCACGGCGAGTTCGGGCAGACGGCTAGGAAAAGTCTCTGCAGATGGGCAGAAGGCCAGGGAAAGTCCCGGCAGGGGATCCGGAGAAGTTCCGGCCGAAGCCAGGGGGAAAGGTCATACATGTGTGCTCCAGATCAGGTTCTATATGTGCGCTTATAATCCACGATCCGCAAGTGCTTCCGAACCCATTAATGACACGTCGACTACAGGAGACCATCGGAGGGATGGCTTCAAAATTACAGCATCATTTCATACCTCGCGCCATCAGACTTAGCTAGGCCTGCCTCTCACCGCAGGGCGCCATCACACTCAACCACCAACCACAACCAGCCGTCATTCACCCCTTGTCGTGTAAACCAAGACGAACGGAAAGCTCAGATGCAACCAGCACACCATAGTTTCATACGCCATCTCGAGGCTACTCGAAACAAACCAAACAAAACACGTTTGAGAACTACTCGGACCCCATCACCCCCACCCCATACCCTCCCCTCCGGCCGACCGTCGGCGTACCTCTTCAGCTGGTCCGAGGTGGTCTGCAGCTGCTGCAGCAGCTCCATCACCTGCCGCTTGAGGTTCTGGTTCATGGCGCCCAGCTTGTTGAGGTCGCTGTCGGCGTGAGACGGCGAGGCGAGCACCTCCTCCTGCAGCACGTGGTACTCCACCTCGTACGACAGCAGCTGTCGACTGACGTCCAGTTGGGTCGCCTGAACGACACGCGACGCGGCGCGTCAGACACTCTCAAGCTACGTGTCCATAGGTGTCGCCACTGAATGACAGGCTGGGGAATGGCAACGTAGAGATGGCTGGGGCTGTGAGGAGTTGGCTTGACGATAGCTGGGGTTGCCATTGATGACGCGGAGATGGCTGAAGTTGCCAGCGATGGCGTGGAGATGGCGTGGAGATGGCTGGGGCTGCCAGAGATGGCGTAGACATGACGTGATGTCACAATTGAATGGCATTCTGTGATTGCCAGGGATGGCAGGCTGGGATTGCCAGGGATGGAAGGTTGGATTTTCCAAGGATGGCAGGCCGGGGTAACCAGGGAGGCAGGCTGGGGTTGCTAGGGATGACAGGCTGACGTTGCCAGGGATGGCTTGGACATGATGTGCTTGGAAGGCATTGCATGCAAATATATTCAGGTGTTTCCACACTAAATAGCTGCCCATCTTCAATTCCATACGTTTCCAGTCACGTGTGATCCACCCAACGCTCAAGTTTCTTCGATAGCGACATATTGACCGGGAAATATATGAGGCGGGGACGCCCGAGTAGCTAATGTGTTGGGCTCTGGGTACCAAAGGTCCCGGGTTCGACACTAGCGTCGCTCGGGACATTTCCTAATCCCGCGGTCCACCAGCGAAACAGTGTGGGCGGCGCCATTAACCGTGCATGTGCACGAAGTGCGTCGTGAACCACCCAATAAACAAACAACCGGGAAATATAGTATCAGAACAGGCACGCCTTTATCTCTCCGGCGAGCTGGTGGTTGCTGGCTTTGCAACACATCCATTGTTGGGTCACACAGCGTCGGCAATCTCTCACGCCAATTGGTCGCGGGCAACAAGTGGCGACGGGTGGGAGTCGAACCCACAACCTTTCGCTTGTGACACGGGCACCTTACCCCTGGACTATTCACCCACATCACAACCACGCTAGCCATAACAATTGCGCTGCGTAAGCTCCACAGTCGTTGCTGGTTATCATTATTTTAACTACCATTCATGGATGATTAGGTTAGATAACCTTGTGACCTAACTTTCACTAGCGCCCGCGGCCAGCATCATTACAACGCTAACAGCTCTCGGTGACTTGCTGATGGCGAACTGGGCACAGCTACCCTGTCTGCCCATACCGGGAACGGGCGCTCACTCAGTACACCTAATCACACCAGGGTGCTGACACACACTACGACTGGGCACAGCTACCCTGTCTGCCCACACCGGGAACGGGCGCTCACTCAGTACACCTAATCACACCAGGGTGCTGACACACACTACGACTGGGCACAGCTACCCTGTCTGCCCACACCGGGAACGGGCGCTCACTCAGTACACCTAATCACACCAGGGTGCTGACACACACTACGACTGTGCACAGCTACCCTGTCTGCCCACACCGGGAACGGGCGCTCACTCAGTACACCTAATCACACCAGGGTGCTGACACACACTACGACTGGGCACAGCTACCCTGTCTGCCCACACCGGGAACGGGCGCTCACTCAGTACACCTAATCACACCAGGGTGCTGACACACACTACGACTGGGCACAGCTACCCTGTCTGCCCACACCGGGAACGGGCGCTCACTCAGTACACCTAATCACACCAGGGTGCTGACACACACTACGACTGGGCACAGCTACCCTGTCTGCCCACACCGGGAACGGGCGCTCACTCAGTACACCTAATCACACCAGGGTGCTGACACACAACACGACTGGGCACAGCTACCCTGTCTGCCCACACCGGGAACGGGCGCTCACTCAGTACACCTAATCACACCAGGGTGCTGACACACACTACGACTGGGCACAGCTACCCTGTCTGCCCACACCGGGAACGGGCGCTCACTCAGTACACCTAATCACACCAGGGTGCTGACACACACTACGACTGGGCACAGCTACCCTGTCTGCCCACACCGGGAACGGGCGCTCACTCAGTACACCTAATCACACCAGGGTGCTGACACACACTACGACTGGGCACAGCTACCCTGTCTGCCCACACCGGGAACGGGCGCTCACTCAGTACACCTAATCACACCAGGGTGCTGACACACACTACGACTGGGCACAGCTACCCTGTCTGCCCACACCGGGAACGGGCGCTCACTCAGTACACCTAATCACACCAGGGTGCTGACACACACTACGACTGGGCACAGCTACCCTGTCTGCCCACACCGGGAACGGGCGCTCACTCAGTACACCTAATCACACCAGGGTGCTGACACACACTACGACTGGGCACAGCTACCCTGTCTGCCCACACCGGGAACGGGCGCTCACTCAGTACACCTAATCACACCAGGGTGCTGACACACACTACGACTGGGCACAGCTACCCTGTCTGCCCACACCGGGAACGGGCGCTCACTCAGTACACCTAATCACACCAGGGTGCTGACACACACTACGACTGGGCACAGCTACCCTGTCTGCCCACACCGGGAACGGGCGCTCACTCAGTACACCTAATCACACCAGGGTGCTGACACACAATACGACTGGGCACAGCTACCCTGTCTGCCCACACCGGGAACGGGCGCTCACTCAGTACACCTAATCACACCAGGGTGCTGACACACACTACGACTGGGCACAGCTACCCTGTCTGCCCACACCGGGAACGGGCGCTCACTCAGTACACCTAATCACACCAGGGTGCTGACACACACTACGACTGGGCACAGCTACCCTGTCTGCCCACACCGGGAACGGGCGCTCACTCAGTACACCTAATCACACCAGGGTGCTGACACACACTACGACTGGGCACAGCTACCCTGTCTGCCCACACCGGGAACGGGCGCTCACTCAGTACACCTAATCACACCAGGGTGCTGACACACACTACGACTGGGCACAGCTACCCTGTCTGCCCACACCGGGAACGGGCGCTCACTCAGTACACCTAATCACACCAGGGTGCTGACACACACTACGACTGGGCACAGCTACCCTGTCTGCCCACACCGGGAACGGGCGCTCACTCAGTACACCTAATCACACCAGGGTGCTGACACACACTACGACTGGGCACAGCTACCCTGTCTGCCCACACCGGGAACGGGCGCTCACTCAGTACACCTAATCACACCAGGGTGCTGACACACACTACGACTGGGCACAGCTACCCTGTCTGCCCACACCGGGAACGGGCGCTCACTCAGTACACCCTAATCACACCAGGGTGCTGACACACACTACGACTGGGTACAGCTACCCTGTCTGCCCACACCGGGAACGGGCGCTCACTCAGTACACCTAATCACACCAGGGTGCTGACACACTACGACTGGGTACAGCTACCCCGTCTGCCCACACCGGGAACGGGCGCTCACTCAGTACACCTAATCACACCAGGGTGCTGACACACAACGACTGGGCACAGCTACCCTGTCTGCCCACACCGGGAACAGGCGCTCACTCAGTACACCTAATCACACCAGGGTGCTGACACACAATACGACTGAGCAGCTCCCGCGGCACCAACAGCCGACAGGCGATCAACCGCCACCAACCGTCCTGGGAAATGGCCAACGCCATACACGAACCCTACCTTACTAACGCCACTCAAGATCACGAATGCCACCAAGACCGACATTCCCCTCCAAACAAGGATGGCACTGAGTAGTGAATGTTGGCGATGGATTGATGCTTCATGGCGCACTGACTACGCGATAACGCCGACGGCACCGACACGAGCTACACAAAACCACCATCATTGGACCAGGATAGCTGCTATTGGTAGATAGGTCAACTGATGCTTTCACAACGGGCAAAACTCAGGCTTATGCAAATGCGTTGGCATTACCAGTACGAAAATTATATCGACTCGATATACATCGGGGAATCACTCGTCCTACATGACGGAAGTAGCCAGCAGCAAATACACCTCTCAGTCAACCTGTTGTGCCAGCTGCTAGTCTACCTGCTGAACCAACTGCCACGGCATCTACGCCTTGACGGAAGCCAATAATGTCAGGAGAACGACCTACAAATCTCAACAGTGACCGAGGACGCGCACCTTCTTGAAGACCATCTGCACGCTGGCCTGGCTGAGGCGCGGCATCTCCGACTTGATGTACTCCATGATGTCCTCCATGCCTTGAAGCTTCAGTAGCTCCTGTTCATGTACACCCAGCAGGGCTAGCGATACCTTAAACACCGCCTCCATCCCGAGCAGCAGGATCAGGTCTGCCGTTCAGGTTGGTCAGGTCAGAAACACCGCCTCCACCCAGAGAAACAAAACCAGGCCTGCAGGTCAGGCCAGGTCTCAAGCACTGACTCCGCCTCGAGGAACAAGATCAGGTCTGTAGGTCAGGTCAGGTCAGAAACACCGCCTCCATGCCGAGGAGCAAGATGAAGTCTGCAGACCTCGTCAGGTCAGAAACACCGCAACCATCCTGAGCAGCAAGACCAGGTCTGCAGGTCAGGTCAGGTACGAAACACCGCCTCCACCCCGAGCAGCAAGACCAGATCGTCGGTCAGGTCAGGCGGGATTAGATGAGAAGCGCGATATATACATGCAGGCTCTAGGCTTAGCAGCATGGCCATGCCTGTGGACAATGACAGGTCGGATCAGACATCAGATATGCAAGGCCGTACGTCCACGCGCTCAAACTGAATCGTGAACGTTACAGAAGCCACAAAAGGTCGCTTCATACACGCGAAGAAGACGGTCGAGTTTCGAATCCGCCATACGAGGTGGCTCCACCATCGCATCTCCCGGACACGGGCGAAGTAGTTCCAAAACGCTCATTTCGGCCACGTACGACCGTTCCACCACAGCACCCACTGAAGCGCGTGCTCCGCACACAGTGGGAATACATGCACTCAGGACGTACATTACTCTACTGATACACTGCACACACACTCGGCGGCACGGCACGTGCCGCACCAGCCAGTGGCGCACTCACCGAACACGCGCGACGAGAACCCGATCGGGTACTGGGACGAGAACAGCGTGAGGAACCAGGGCGTGGCGTACAGCATCGGCGACACCTCGTACCGCTCCAGGTGGTCGTACAGCGCGCTGAGGAGTCGGCCCAGCCACGGTCACGACCCAGACCGGCGGACAGCGGGAACATCGCAGCCAGTGGCAGGGAAACTGTCTCTAGAGTCCAGGGGCAAGAGCTACTTCGAAGTGAACTATTTCAATGCAACACCCATAGGATCAATGTTCAACACGCTCAAATTGTGGAGTAGGTCACGGGGGTGGGCGTGGCGCCTACTTCGGGTTTCCTTGCATTTGAGCACAGGAGTGACATTGGCAATTATTCGACAGGACCACAGGAATGCCAGAAATGCGAGAACAGCACATGGACATTATGGGAACAACCAAGGGAGAATCGCGGCAGTACCGCAGCAACATCGTGGGGCCACTGCGGAAATGCCGCAGGAATATCATTGGGTGGCTGCGGAATCATCCCAATAACATCGAGGAGGTCGCTGGGGAAACATCAAAGGGAGCATAGAGGGAATACCCAGGGCAACTGGTACATCTGAATCTGCAGCAGTGCCAGTGTGCCTATAGTAATCGTGTACCAGCGGGAGAAGTGCTTCATCTGAATATCGAGCAGTGCCAGCGTACCTATAGTGATCGTGCACCAGGCGGGAGAACTGGTACATCTGAATCTGCAGCGGAGACATGTCCGGCATGAACTGCTTCCGCAGCTCCAGCGAGAACAGCATGTGCTTCAGCAGCTCGTACGACTCCTGCTCCGGCATCTGCGGCAGCAGCCAAAGCCTGGTGAGCGACTTCTACCGACAACCATAATAGTTAACACAACGCAATTACTCAGAGACCAAAATAATAATGTTAAATAAAGCGCGAAATAATCTTAAATATTACTGAATGAAATACATTTCGTATTTCTTCATGGATTGCGACACCATTTATAGACGAGGCTATACTAGCCCATGCTTCATTATGCCGAAAAAACAAATCTAACTTCATTGAAACCAGACGACATAGCTTCACAACACACACAGCAACAGATTGGCTGGCAGATATGGACACACACGGGTGGATCTCACTTTGTCACGGCAACCGTGGACAGCGGGACGGCTTGACACGATGCGCCGGACTCTGTCCAAACAATACACAGCGCACATACCCGGAGACGTCCATGCAGACCATACAGCAAACAACGTCCCCACAATGCACAATGTTGTACATTGCACCATTGCCCAACATAGCCAACTACCAACTTGGACAGGAGGCGATAAGCGATCAACCTGAGATGAAGCATGTAGACAATAATTTACCGGCTATGCATTGCAGTTTTCATACATTCAGGTGTCCATGCCCTGATCTTCAAAATTGCGTGATGGTGATGTGAGGTAACATAAATTATCATACACTCGGCCAGCTCAGTTCCACAATGTAAATCAAAGCGCCAAATGGCAAAACTAGTAAATTGATTCTGAAAATAGCACCTGATTCTACCTCGCAATCTTTCCTAGCCAATTTGATTTCACTTCGCAAGCTTCTCCAGCCAATCAGAAATCAACACACACGGTACATTATCTCTTGGAGACCTCTAGGGGAACGGCTGCAGACAATTGTGAGACAGCACGGTTCGCAGTGATTGCTTAACAATTGCTAACTTCCGTTGTGCGTCATGGTACACATAATGCGCGGTGGAGTAACAGGATCTGTAACTGACATGAATGCTCTCCAGCTGGCGCATCTATGCCAGATGGATGGATATCAGAGGGTGCAGCCATCTTGTGCACCGGTTCGAATATCAATCAATCCCCCGGATACGCATAGAAGCACTGCTGTGAAAGGGTTTGTAAAGAAAGAAAGAACTCTCGGCAGCCCGGCGGCAATCCAGCATTCCCAACCTAATTCAGCCCGCACGTCGCAGGAGTGGGCATTGCAAAACCAATCAGAAAAGTTGGTGATTGGATTTCGCATCATTGTGACAGAGTGAAGCATGGAAGCACAAACACATCCCATCCCTTATCGCGCATAACGGTGCATCTGATGCCACTTACGTGCAGCAGCAGGATACCGGCGATGAAACCGAGACCCTGGCAATATCCCAGCTCCGGGTCCAGCAGAGACACCGCCTTGAGCACGTTGAACAGCTCCAGTTGACCAGAGCCGAACGGACTCCGGAAGTAGGGGTGGTGGGGGAACGTTCGACCTGATCAGCCCGCAGAGCAGAACAGGTCAGTGGGCACCGCGAGTCGGCCTTCCAGTACTGAAGCGATGGTCAATTGCCGCACGTAGCTCCACCGACGTAGTCATCCGAATAATCACACTCAGAACTAATCACAACGCAGTCGATACAGGGCGACTTGGCATGTCGCTACCACGGCCACAGCTACGCGCGTTTGCAGTCGTATTCACAACAGAGGACATAATTATAACTGAGGAAATACAATATGAGCCACAGAGTAGAGTCACGCACCCAATCCAGTTACGGCGTAGGCGCCACACACCCAATCCAGTCACGGTGTCGGCGTCACACACCCAATCCAGTCACGGTGTCGGCGTCACACACCCAGTACAGTCACGGTGTTGGCGTTACACACCCAATCCAGTCGCGGTATTCTTGACAGATGCTTTAGCGAGTCGTTACAGCACTTCATCGTCTTCCACCAAACAAACAAACCTAGTTTGTCAGCATGGCGTGCAACCAAGTATCAACCACCACTCAGCCGAACACCCCGAACTCCCACGGGAGAAAATCAACAGGACTACCCCGGGATACGGTAGGTAGGACTACAACAGGAGGGGGTCAACAGGACTACCACGGGAGACGATAGGCAGGATTACCATGGGAGAAGATCAACAGGACTACCCCGGGATACGGTAGGCAGGACTACCAGGGAAGACGGTCGACACAACTACCGCATGACCCGATCCACAAGGCTATCACGGGAGATGGTTTACAGGACTATCACGGGAGACGGTCGAGAGGTCTATCACAGGAGACGGTAGCAAGGACTACCATGGGAGACGATCTACAGGACTATCACGGGAGACGGTCGACAGGACTATCATTGGAGACGATTGGCAAGGCTACCAAGGGAGGATCGACATAATTACCACGGGGAAATCGACATGTCTATCACGGGTAGACGATCGAAAGGACTACCATGGGAGACGATGGACAGGACTACCAAGGGAGGCGATTAACAGGACTACCACATGCAACGACCACCTCAGAGCCAGCCTCGTGCTACCTAAGTCGGTGAGGATCTCGCGCTGAAAGCTGGTCAGCTGTTTGATGAGCTGCAGGTACGAGGTGTCGTAGTTGTCGACGTATTCGACTTGGGGCGGCGCGTGGTGCTGTCGGTGGTGGAAGGCCAGCAGCTGCCACACATCGGCGCGAGACCTGAGGGGAACACCTGCGGCACGCACAACCGATCGTCACACACTGCCGGCTCTGGGGCCGCACCGGAGTGCCATCGGTCTCTTTAGTGGCAGAAAACGTAGACAACACAACACAAATCTTAGCCATATTGCGGGAAGGATGGAGGCACAACATCCGTTCCCTTTCCGCTGTTTTCGTCGTCCGTGGTTCCTAAACGCTTGGTGTGATTATAATGAAACTTCGTGACTTTTATCAACGATCTACATAGGGTTCCACTTAAAAAAGCATTCTATGGTGAGCAGAGGGATATCTTTAAATTCCTCTTTAAGTGCGTGCAATTCCACTATAATTATATAATACACGGTAATTCCACAATAATTCCTAAGACTCTCTAGAAGAATTGGACAGGTGGAATCCATCAACAAACTTACGATTTAATACCTGCACGACGTACGGTGCAACAAGTGGCACAGTGCATTTGAATTCACTGGTGGCATCGTCGATTGGCACCGCCTACTACCCAGCCTCAGCACAGCAACGCCAGGGTGACGGTAAGCGACGGCGGGCAACCGAGGACTGACCTCTAAACACCAGCTCCTCAAGGTCGTCGGCGTGCACTCGCGACCCGGCCCGCCAACCGTCCAGCATCTGGCGCCAGTCAGCCTCAATGTCGCTCGGACACGGCGGCATCTCGGCGTAGATGACCCGCTCACCGCTCTGTACCCGCTCTGGAGGTCAGGGGCCAGGGTCAGGTCACGGCACAGGCATGTACATGCTGGTCACTGCTCTGTACCCGCTCCGGGTGTCACAGGTCATAGGCAGGCCACGATACGATCTGCACACCACGACCACCTCTCTGCACCCGTTCTGATGGTCACAGGTTAGGTCAGATCACGGTAACAGGCCTGTACACCCTGACAGTTCTTTACTCCATCTGGGGCTATATTACAGGGTAGGTCACGATATCAAACACATACTACCTTTTTCTTTGCATTCTTGATGGTGTCATATTCATCGTTTGATGACGTTGATTATTAATCTACATTAGCAACTTCTGGCAAACACGCCCTCTTTTTTACTGGTAAACTTGCCCAGACTGTCGTTTTTAGACGTGATCTACCCATTTCTAAAAACAGTGGGATATTTGCAAACTTGAAGAAAAAAACGGTGGCAAGCCTTTGACTTAAACATTTACCTTCAAATACATATAGATGGTCTTCACAATTCCAAAACAGTTTCCGGAATTGGAATCCCCATCCCACCTGACACTCCTACAGCCAACTTTGTATTCGAGGTTCAGGACCTAATAGATGTCTGGATCTACGATCTTGGATGCGGCCCTGATAGAACATTCGTTTCTCGCTATGCTCCTTGAAAGCTTCCCGGTCGCCGTTTTACATACCTTGAGACTAAATAGTTTCCTTTAGCCAACCGGGAAGGGGGATATGTGCACGCTTCACCATGGCAAGACTCATTGGGCCGCCAACAGGACGTGGGTTAACGCTACTCTCGATAACAACTACGGTCATGTCATCTGTAATTGTTTATCTTTCTTCCAATATCAGAAGGCTATGATATCCACTACTCACGATATGAGTGTTGTTTTATAATGGGTGGTTCACGACGTACTTTATGCACATTCACGGCTAACGGCGCCGCCCACACTGCTTCGCCGTTGGGCCGCGGGATTGGAAAGTGTCCCAAGCAGTGCGGGTGTTGAACCCGGGACCTTTGGTACCCAGAGCTCAATATTTTAACTGCTCGGTCATCCCCGCCCCTCATAAAATGAGTGAAAATTACGCTGGGTTCCATAACAACGCTATACGCAGATGTTATCCACCCAACACACACATACACAAACCACAATTCACGGACTTTGGGGTGTGCCTCGTTCCCCCCCCGCGATGTTGAGCCGACCGCTCGGAGGCGCATCACCGCCACCCCACTGACCGGTGATGCGCGCGTTCTCGCGCTCCATCCTGTTGAGCAGCACCTGCTGGTGGATGGCCTTCCGCCAGAGCTGGCGCAGTTCGGCCCGGCAGCGCTGCGGCCGACCGCCAGCCGGCTCGGGCCCGCCGCGGGTCACCAGCGGCGACTTCTCCCCTGCACAACACGTGTCATAGTCAGTGTCAGAGGGTCACCAGCGGCGACTTCTCCCCTGCACAACACGTGTCATAGTCAGTGTCAGAGGGTCACCAGCGGCGACTTCTCCCCTGCACAATACGTGTCATAGTCAGTATCAGAGGGTCACCAGCGGGTCACCAGCGGCGACTTCTCCCCTGCACAACACGTGTCATAGTCAGTGTCAGAGGGTCACCAGCGGCCACTTCTCCCCTGCACAACACGTGTCATAGTCAGTGTCAGAGGGTCACCAGTGGTGACTTCTCCCCTGCACAACACGTGTCATAGTCATTGTCAGAGGGTCAGGGACTTTCCCCCTGCACAACACGTGTCATAGTCAGTATCAGAGGGTCACCAGCGGCGACTCCACTTCTCCCTGCACAACACGTGCCATAGTCAGTGTCAGAGGGTCACCAGCGGCGACTTCTCCCCTGCACAACACGTGTCATAGTCAGTGTCAGCGCAGGGGTCACCAGCGGCGACTTCTCCCCTGCACAACACGTGTCATAGTCAGTGTCAGAGGGTCACCAGCGGCGACTTCTCCCCTGCACAACACGTGTCATAGTCAGTGTCAGAGGGTCACCAGCGGCGACTTCTCCCCTGCACAACACGTGTCATAGTCAGTGTCAGAGGGTCACCAGCGGCCACTTCTCCCCTGCACAACACGTGTCATAGTCAGTGTCAGAGGGTCACCAGCGGCGACTTCTCCCCTGCACAACACGTGTCATAGTCAGTGTCAGAGGGTCACCAGCGGCGACTTCTCCCCTGCACAACACGTGTCACAGTCAGTGTCAGGCCGGCCAGCGGGTCACCAGCGGCGACTTTTCCCCTGCACAACACGTGTCATAGTCAGTGTCAGAGGGTCACCAGCGGCGACTTCTCCCCTGCACAACACGTGTCACAGTCAGTGTCAGAGGGTCAGCATTGGCCACTTCTCCCCTGCACAATACGCCCACCGTCAGTGTCAGGCCGGCAGGGGTCACCAGCGGCACTTCTCCCCTGCACAACACGTGTCATAGTCAGTGTCAGCGGGTCACCAGCGGCGACTTTTCCCCTGCACAACACGTGTCACAGTCAGTGTCAGAGGGTCACCAGCGGCCACTTCTCCCCTGCACAACACGCCCACCGTCAGTGTCAGGCCGGCCAGTGGACCGTCTAGTCACCATCTGGGATCGGGAAGGAGAGGGGGACACGATCAAACTCGCATACAGTTTCAGCGCCGGTCTTACCAGCGGCTTGCTCGAGATTCCGAGCTCAGCAGCTTCAACAAATGAGCGCAATTGGAAAGACTGCAGGCGACACGTGTGCACTCTAAAGAAAGCAGCACAGATATCATGGAAGGCATACGCTTGCAACCCGGTCTCTTCATGCACCATGTGGACATTGTCCGGTCGTGGTATTAACGAGGCATTTCTTCGCTGCTCTTCAGTGGAAACCCGGTGCAGTCGCGGGGTTGGCACCCAGTGCCACCGTCAACACGGTGCAGTCGCGCGGTTGGCACCCAGTGCCACCGTCAACACGGTGCAGTCGCGCGGTTGCCACCCAGTGCCACCTTCAACACGGTGCAGTCGCGCGGTTGGCACCCAGTGCCACCGTCAACACGGTGCAGTCGCGCGGTTGACCAGTGCCACCGTCAACACGGTGCAGTCGCGCGGTTGCCGCCCAGTGCCACCGTCAACACGGTGCAGTCGCGCGGTTGCCACCCAGTGCCACCGTCAACACGGTGCAGTCGCGCGGTTGCCACCCAGTGCCACCGTCAACACGGTGCAGTCGCGCGGTTGCCACCCGTCAACACGGTGCAGTCGCGCGGTTGCCACCCAGTGCCACCGTCAACACGGTGCAGTCGCGCGGTTGGCACCCAGTGCCACCGTCAACACGGTGCAGTCGCGCGGTTGGCACCCAGTGCCACCGTCAACACGGTGCAGTCGCGCGGTTGCCACCGTCGGCACATTTGCCAGACGCCAATCGGCAGGCACGATGGGTTCAGCGGCTAGTGCTGGAGGCTTCGGCCGTACCGTGGCGGGCGCACGTGGCCAACACTATGCCGGTTATGGTGGCCGGGTCACCGCGGCCACCATAACCGGCACGGTCACTTGCACTGACGTCACACGTGCAACAATGTGACATCACGCGCATCACCATGTCATACCCACATGCCACAATGCGACTTGCACGTGCCACAATGTGACGTCACAATGCAACAATCTCACGACCTACGTGTCACAATGTGACGTCACATGTGTCACAATGCGACGCCACATATGCCACAACGTGACGTCACATGTGTCACAATGTCATGTCACACGTGTCACAATGCCACGCCACAGTAAAGCTTCTCGGTGCTACACAGCGCCTCAATTCCAGTTCACAACTGCGGGAAACAGTGATAAATTATATGTGAACTAGGGTGGAATGTACCACTTAGTGAACACTGAGTAGACATCCTTCCCAAAGATGCATCAACATCGTGCTTCTTGGCGCATGCTTGTGAGGTCTTCAGGCCCCTCGTTTCTAACAGTATCCAATTTATACGTATCATGCTTATGCTCACCATAACGGATCCGGGACCCTGATAATGAACACTCTTTAGTGCAATTCCAGGCAAAGGGATTACCTATGATATGCTATATTATACAATACCAGTTTATAACGTAGATATTTGTGTCATTATCGTTGTTACCGGTATCTGCAAATTGGGCATCTCTTAAAACCCGCAAAACGGGTAGTTATATGTACGCCTATGTCTCAAAACTAGGCTTTAAAGATCAAAGCATTTTAAATAGAATTTAAATACCATGGCGATTTCGACATCCCGCTGTACACGTTTCGACGTGTCACACCCGCCAGTGTTAAAATAACGATAAATCGTTACTATTTGGCGGGAAAGCACCAACGGATTCACGAGAATCAATTGATGCATTCACGGGCAATCCAGTGCGCAGAAGGGGATCGATTTACGCAATTTGACGACTAGTCGCATTAGCAGAGATCGCACCACGGCACCAGGAAGACGTCAGTCACCGAGGAAACCCTGCATAAATCAGCTTAAAAAAACTGCATTGTGTGACTTATCAATAAGACAAAAATGAAAAGGAGTGATGCAGGACCTGGCACTAACTGGAGTAAACATCAGTCCAGTAGCTGCACACAGACATGTACATGAAGACGTGGAAGCAAACTGTCGGCGTTTACTAATCGCGGATGAGGTTGAACGAGGGGGATAAAGACGTAGTTGATGTTGTACAAAACTGATCATGTACCAGGTGTAGGTGTCCTGTTGTCTATTTATTTGCGGTATGTGCTTCACGATAAGCATACCTGTAACCCACTGCAATACACAGACAGCAGGACACTGCGCATCCCGGGCCTCGCATGACATCATCTACATCTGGCGGCAACTGTACGTAACACCACCTGGCGGCAGCACCCACCAGACGTCACAACTTCGCCGAGCGCCATCACTTACGCGCCTTCAAACGTTTGAGGCAGCCGTGCGCTGAACACACTGAACGCCGAGCAGTAAGTCCACCCACCATGAGTGTCAACTTAGTACCTGTTGGAGGTGGTGGTGAGGGCGGGGGAGGGCTAGGCTTATACCTTGGCCCCTACAATGTTGGCTTACTCCCGAAATCATTAAAAAATTAACATAGGACCCCATGAGCGGCCTCCCAATTGACTCTGGCCAATTCATTAGCTCCACGCATTGCCCTCAATTGTCTTTAAAATTGACATTTCTGCCACCCACTCTTCCCCCATCATCCCTTTAGTCGTCTTTGACCTGATTAGAGGACGGCGAATGTCGAAAGTGCGCTCCTCTACGTCTTTGCTTACATCCGCTAGTCTGTATTTTCTACAACTAGCCGGATCCTCTACACCCATTCTCAGGGCTTATTTGTCGGGCACACAGCACATCACTATGCTATGCTATGCCCTATATCCCTACTGCAATCAACCAACTTCGTAATTCAGTCGTTCTAAATTATGGAATCAATGCTCCGAGACATTCCCTCTGCTCCCATCAGCGGTACGCTAGAGTCACTAATCCATATCACATTTGAGCAACGACGTATAACTAGGTCAGGTTGATTGCTGAACTATGAAAACTGCGCCAGGTAATGAAAATGACACCTTCAACCGACAATTAACAATGAACCTTTGCACTGTTGCAACACACTTCAACTGGTTGCGCTCCGTAGGCTTGGCCACTGATGAAAAGGCAGACAGCCTGCGCACGCGGGGAGGGGATACAGCGCCGCTCGACATACTCGTGTGCACACACACTGTCCTTTCACACATGCGTCGAACTGCAGGAAGCTGAATAAACACAGACACGAATAAGTTGCGCCGAGCAGGAAGACAATTACACGTAGTAATGCATCACCGTATGCACCTCATTCCAAGCTGCATCATCGACCCAGTCGCGGGTGCGCCCCTAAGCTCCACCTTCCACTGAGCTGTAAGAAAGGAATATATCGCCGTAAAATTACTCAGGCTTTTTACGCAATACAGCGATTACAAATTATGTGATGAGTACAGCAGCATGTATAACACATAGTTTGCGGTAATTGAAGGTGGTAGGGGTTCACAGCAATTCCAGTTGATTTCATTCGGGTGACAGCACAGCCCTCATTTTACAGACTTCATGAGGGAAATGTCTCCAGTGGTGGAACCGCAAAAGGAGCGCATGTACATGCCAGGACGACAAATGCCGAGGTCGGCCCAATTTCATCACACACTTTTTTGAGCATCATTATTCTGCTTGGACACGCCAGCGGCCGGCTTTTCTCCCAGTATCAAGAGAGGTTCACCTCATCACTTTTTCAGCATTTTTGTTTTGCTTGGGCGGGGGTTGATGCTGCAGACGGCGTCGGCTGTAGCCCAAACGGCTGTAGCCCACTCAACCATTACCTCCATACGAAAAGAAAGCCTGGATCGAAGGCTGTTTGTTCTTCACTCAGTCCCGCCGTAGCTGACGGTGTCGGCCGGTTCTGCCGGGCGAAACAATCGGGCTTGGTCGAAGCGCGCCACATCCCAAGGTATCACTAGTTGATGCCAGCATAGGCACGCCGTTCTCGCTCCACCTTGGATCCTCGAGTCGGCCGTGCGGCGAAGAGACGTGCCAACGCCTAGCCCGTGCAGAACACTGCTGCTGAAAAGCTAACGAGGCTGCGCAGTGCAAAGCCGTATCCAGTTCAGTTGACGCTCGCACCGTGTGCAGAACACAGATGCCGTCGCCTGAGGCGATGGATGTGAGCCCGCGCGTATTTCACCACACAGCTGACCGGAAGTGGCCGTGACCGGCCGTCGGCTGAGTTGATGGGCGCTCTGTCGGTAAAAGTGAGCCACGCGCGTTTAACCACTCAGCTGACCGGAAGTGACCGTGAATGACAGACGGCGTGTCGCCAGATGAGGAAACAACAGACGCATCATCGAATCGGACAGATGCAATGAATGCACGCACGAAAGAATTGATACACGGCTGACTGAAAACCAAGGCGACACCTGAGTGCGCCTGCTCTTGTCGTGCTCGCACCGCACCAGAATGGCAACCAGCTCAGAGGACGGCGTTACAGTTCCATTCCGCGGTAAATCCAACCGCATAATCGCGAAACGCACCGCCAGACAGCCGGCCGTCGCGTATAACCATTCGAGGTCGATTGGCCTCGACACATTCAGACACCGGCAACTGCGACACCAAGATCAAGGGTGGCAAACGTACGCGGCCGGCACCCGACCACTTGACAGGAAGTCACAACGTGACAGGCGAGTCCGCCGACCGTCACCGTCGGCCGAGCCGGCCGTACGGCAGCCACCAGCGCCGAGCAGTGCAGCGGCGGCTGCGAGACGAGGTGTCGCCGTTCGGGCGAGCGGTGCGCAACATCGCCGATCGCAGACACCGACCGGGTCACGTTCCGTGAGAGCAGCCCATCGGCACGTGCCTGCCACTGCGAGGCGGCGTGACGCACGAGCTACAGGTGTCCCAGTCGGAGCGTCAGCAGCACGCGGGGCACCGTGCAACAGCACAGGGCCGCTCTCAACACACAGAGAAGGGGTTCGGATGCTCACGTTCCATCCCCAGCAGTGAGTAAACACGAGTCTGGGTCACGTCGAGAGAAGGGGTTCGGATGCTCACGTTCCATCCCCAGCAGTGAGCAAACACGAGTCTGGGTCACGTCGTGGTCGGCCGAGCCCACCTGTCAGAAGACAGCCACGCCGCCAGCCGAAGCCCCCGGGTAGGGCCGGCCGTTTACCTCGTCCTGTCACCGACTCGGGCAGGTGGGCGTCTCGCGTGCAAGAGTCGACCGGGCGGCTTTGTGTGTCCACAAGTCAGTCGGCTGATAGCACGCCGCATTCCCCGACAAGTCGACACACGGAATACATTCGTGTGCAGAGGCCCAGATCGGCGGCGAGATCTGGCGCCTCCCACGCCTGCCCTCGCTTCGGCCGGCGGTGGGACTCAGGGCCAGGTCAGCAGTGCGACCTCACGCTTCCCCCCGTCTGCGGCCCGACACCACACAGCTGTGGTCCACAAACGGCCGCCTTGAGCCGGTCTCCAGCGGCGGCGAGCCGACACCCATGCCGGCCGACCACAGCCACGCCGCCGGCCGGGCGGAGGGAGCCGCGGCAGCCGCGGCAGCCGCGGCCAGCGCGGGGCCGGGGACCGCGCTCTGGTCGTCTCTCTCTCTCTCAGCTGGTCGTCTGACTACAAGGCTGGACGCCCACAGCAGTAGCACGAACCTCGCAGCAGACGTTACTTCAGAATCGGTGGCGTCGCAGTTATATCCAACTCGCGCCAAACACCAGGGTCTAAAAATGCGACACGAATAGTCGGGGGTTAACATGAGCTGCAGATAACCACCTCGTCCAATGTACTGACGCTAGCAGGTGTACCACGATTCACCACCCTTCCTATGCGTGGTGCAGGACTTAGGGTGCTGGTACGACCCCTCGGAACGTAGGGACAGCCAGCGCTATGGACAAGGTATAGAAACCAGCGTGCTGCATATGACGAGATCTCGCGATTGACAGCTTCGGGTGATGACTCACGGGCTTACCTTTCTCAATAGTTGAAAGTTCAGATTTGGCACAAAATCACGATTTTTCATATTGAACCGCGAACTGTATGAAACTCAAAGCAGATGGCAACTTCGGGGGTGTCAACTGTGGAATTTAATGTCGACAAATAAAGCCAGAATTTTCGAGTATCAAGAGGCAACATTTGAAGCTACAATTTCAGTTTTGGAGTGTGAATTAAACCCAGAATGCCTTCTAATTTAAAAAGGTCACCAAGCCCAAGTTAGACTTCTGACCTCCGATGATCGTTTCAAGGATAACGGACTACGTCAACAAATTAGACGATCTACCATCACCCACCATTTACCATTAGAGGCAAAACATGGAATTGCCGAGAATTCGCGACTTGGTCACACACGTCTGACATCTTTTAATTAATTAATGACAAAACAAACATAACGTCAGCAAATGATGCCCCACAAGGTTTTCCAGGGGTGGCAGTGAACGATCTCAGCACACGTCAGTTGTAGTGTGACCATGTCGAGCAGGTCAACAACCGCCCGACTCCACGCCGACTGTCCGAAATTCATTCCCATGCAAACACTGCCAGTGACGCAAGCGCGGACCGGTGGCCGGAACTGGAAGCGAATGCCGAACCGTCACGTTCCCGCATGCCGGTCGGCGAGGTGTAGCAGGACGTCACGGACGTGGAGCCGCCTGTCGGCGGGAGCACACACCATGGCAAGGGCCCATCTGGGGCCACTTCAACCGCGGACTCACATTCAACACCGTCAGAGCTGCTCTCGTCTTCTCACGGCTGGCCTCACCTATCTTAATTCGACCTGTTATTTCTCGAACCAATTTATTTTTCGCCAGCCGCCCTAAACTTCCTCCGAGCAGCTCTCATCTTCCCTGGGCCACTCTCATGTTCCACGAGTGGCCATATCTCCATATATCATCCTTGTCTTCCATTAGTCGTTGCCGTTCCAGAGCTGCCCACACATTCCGCGAGCCACCCCACCTGCCCTAACCGCTGCCACTCCAGAGCCGCTATATCTGCCCTAACCGCTGCCACTCCAGAGCCGCTACCACCTGCCCTAACCGCTGCCGCTCCAGAGCCGCTTACTCCACTCCAGAGCCGCTATATCTGCCCTAACCGCTGCCGCTCCAGAGCCGCTATACCTGCCCTAACCGCTGCCGCTCCAGAGCCGCTATATCTGCCCTAACCGCTGCCACTCCAGAGCCGCTATATCTGCCCTAACCGCTGCCGCTCCAGAGCCGCTATACCTGCCCTAACCGCTGCCGCTCCAGAGCCGCTCCAGCCGCTCTGACGGCTGCCGCTCCAGAGCCGCCCCAGCCGCTCTGACGGCTGCCGTTCGCTGGTGAGACGCCTCGTCGTCGGCAGACGAGCTCAAGGGACGCCGCGCCCAGAGACGGCCGAACACAAACAAAGGCGTGCAGCGCGACCGGCCGTGACGTGAAGTGCCGTGACGCGGCTAACACCGCCAGCTGACTGCCGGCGCAGCAGGCCATTACGGCAGTCGGCGATGCAGACAGAGACAGAGACAAACAGACAGACAGACAGACAGACAGACAGACAGACAGACAGACAGACAGACAGACAGACAGACAGACAGACAGACAGACAGACAGACAGACAGACAGAGACAAACTGACAGACACATAGAAAGACAGTCAGATACAGCAAACCAGACATAGCCAGACAAACGCACACGGACATATATACACAGACACATACAGACATACAGTCACGGGCATAGACACAGACAGACATACACGCGGAGAAACACAGGTAGAGACATAGACACAGACAGGCAGACAGAGACACAGACACAAACGAACAGACACAGATAGTCGGCGGTGCAGACAGCCACAGAGCAGCGGGCTGCGGAGCGGGTCTGTCGAGCCGCCCTCTCTGTCCGCCGGCGCCCGTCTAACCCCGGGGCAGACGACAGCGTGCAGAACACCATGTGTCTGTGGGCTCACAGTCGCAGTGCGCAAAGGCGATAGATCGTCTCAGTACACTCAACATGGAAGATTGCCGCCGACCGATGATGGACTAAGCAGAAAAATTGATCCAAACGTACTCAGAGAATGGGACTGCGAAAGAAAACAATGAAAACCCGATACGTAGCTCGTAATGCTTTCCACTCCCCTTCCATTATTGACTCATGGATTTAAAAAAAACTGCATTTGCATACTCAATCACTGCATGCTTAACATTGTCAGACAACAACCGGAGAATTGCCGGGCCAGTGTGATGGTGGAGGTATGCAGCTCCGGCGGCGAGACCCGGCCGACCCGGGCGGGCGTGTGTGACGGGCGGCGGCACCGGAGGCGGCCCGTGACGTCAACGGCCCGTGACGTAAGCGGCGCCGGCAGTCGTGTCTGACTGCGGCGGCAGAATACCGACACATGTCGGAACTGCACGGCACACACCACCAGGTGACCGATGCGGTCTGCGACAGTGGTGGTGTGACCGATGCGGCGGCAGCAGCACGGGCACGTCCGAACGACGGGACCGAGTCCTTACGTCTACACTATTTCCATGTGACGTCCTAGGATCGGCGTTCAAAACTGGCTAAAAGCGACTGACCACAGCGCCCGTGTTCCTATGATCATTCGATCCAGGCTCGATGTGGATCCTATGGAAGACGCTGCAGTTGGAACAAACAGGTGGAAATTGTGTAATCAGTGATCGGCGTGGGATGTCTCGATTGAAATCAGACTGACACTATTCCGAACCGGTTCCTGATAATCACTTCAGAATGAAGTAGGGACCGGTTCGAAGGCCAAGCTGGTGGGCGATATTGATCAGAGCAATAACCTGCTCACAAAACTTGGCATTTGAAAACCGCGAAGATCGCTGAATTCTGGAAATAGTAACTTACTATCTATACTATACTACTATATCATATTACTAGATATATACTATATTACCATACTATTGTCGAATAGTATCGAGTTTACCTCGGAAGTCACGTTCGCGAGCTTTAACTACCAGATTTCTGACTACACTCAGTTCCAGGCGCGGATTTGGAGAAACATCTTCAGGCTTTCTGCATAAACAAGCTGTTACTGGGTACAAAACTGGTCGCTTGAAGTGGTCATGCTTTGTTTGCTTGTACATTGAGAACTTGGTGGCTAATGTAACTTGAAAACCTCAGGCTAACGTGATTGACACTGCCTGACGCCGCCATTCGGATGTTAAGACGATTACTTCTCCATAGTGCCCATTGTGAAACTGGCTGCCACCAGATACACATCCTTGCCAGTCAGATCGGCTGTGGGGTCATATGACGGGGTCACCTGCAACGCGTCGGACCGCGACGCCTCGGGCTATTTAGCCGCCGAGGTCACCAGGTCAGCGTTTGGCGGCGAGGCCTTGAGTCGCTCATGATCGGCCTTGAGGGCCGGCGGCCCGCCGCCGGCCAGCTACGCTCTGGCCGCAGGTGGTGGGCGGCGGCGGGCCGCCGGCGCTCCTCCACCGACTGGGCCACTCCCGCCGCCGCCGGCCGCCATATGGGGCTGGCACTGGCCAGCGGCTGGCGCCCAGGCCGTGGTGGCCGTGGTCGGCCGTCTCCCGGGCCGTGGTGGCCGTGGTCGGCTGTCTCCCGGGCCGTGGTGGCCGTGGTCGGCTGTCTCCCAGGCCGTGGTGGCCGTGGTCGGCCGTCTCCCGGGCCGTGGTGGCCGTGGTCGGCTGTCTCCCGGGCCGTGGTGGCCGTGGTCGGCTGTCTCCCAGGCCGTGGTGGCCGTGGTCGGCCCACTGTCTGGCGGCCTGGTAACGGCTCGACCCAGTGCGGCCGGCCACCTCCAGCAGGTGGCAGCGGGCCACCTCCAACAGGTGGCAGCGGGCTACCTTCGACAGGTGGCAGCGGGCCACCTCCAACAGGTGGCAGCCGGTCGCCGTCGGCCACCACCGCACGGCTCAGACTCGGACAGCGCAGAGCAAAACCAACGCCTGCTGCAGCGACGCTACAGCGTACGCTCGAGCGCGTGCCGTGCAGAGATTGCAACTTTTTTTTTTTTTTGGCGCGTGCTTTGCCGTGGTCGGAAGGAGGACATTACAAGCATGCGCTAAGCATCACAAGCAAGAACGCATTACAAGTAAGGCACACTCAGGCATCGTCGAATATACGTGTTCTGCTGGTGCTGACCCAAGACAAAGAGAGCAAAAACGATTATGGGCTTCTCTGTCCTCTTTCGTGCTGCAATGCCACGATCAAGTTGCTTATAGTCTTATATACACCTGCTGCTATCAGCGTCCAAATCCTATTTCGCATAGAGCGTCCACACTTGCACTCATGTGGAGACTATTCCTGACAATTCCTCACCTCCGTGTCTCCCCTTCATCACATGTAATTAGTTAGTTATTTGGGTTTTAGGGCGCCGCGACAACTGAGGTCATTTTGCGCCCTTTATCACATGCAAATTCCTCTGCCATATACAACATTAGTTGCAGGCTGCAACAACCTCCCAGTGGACGCCGACCCTGGAACCAGCTGGAGCCAGCCGCCAACCAGCACACCATCGTTCTGATGGCAATTATCATGGGAACCTCATCCCACCATTCCAGTCCAATACCAACCCCACTACAACAGCAGCAACTGTCCAGCCACACAATCGCACTTCCCTGTGACAGTTGCGTCGTCGTGTGCAGCTGTCTTCAGGTCCGACCTGGACCGCCGATAGCACACGAAGGTCCTAGGCAACAGGTGCCTACCGGCCTGCCCTTCAACTGCCACATGTATGATACCCTGAATATCGTGTGTATACCAGCCCTCTAGGCCACTTTCCTTGTTTTCCGGAGTTTCTCAACTTCTCCCTAACGTGCTCGATACCACCGGATGAAACATACGCCGGCTTAGGGCAACTCTTTCCCAAAGCAACGCATCTCTCTGATTATTGAGGGTTTTTGGTAACTCATCTCTAGTGGATGGCACTTTGTCACTAATACAGATTTGGGGTACGTTATTCGTCTCCTTCATTCCGCGTATTCCGTGGATTGTGGCGTCGCACATTTCGTGGACTGCAGCCGCGGAGCGTTCTGTGAAAATTCGCGCCGGATCACTTATGTGAGCCATTTGTGTCGCTGTTCGCAAATCTTCCTACTAATTGATATGATTAACATTAATTGTATGCTGTTGCGGTAATTGATATGATTAACATTAATTGTAAGCAATGTGGTTGAATCGCTTGTTGGCAACACCAGTAATTATACAAAGCTTTCACCTATGATCTTTCCGTCATTGACCACTGATGCCTAATTAAATACGCATGGATATACGATAAAAAAAAAGAAAAAAAATGCGAAACCATTCTGAGATGGATCGTGTTCTAGGTAGATGAATGTCGGACATATCCAGGGCAGGCTATGACAGGCATGTCGAGGGTAGGGAGGAAATTTACATTGGTCATTGCTCAGTGAACATGCCGACAGCAGACCGATGTCGTTCCGCTATCTAGGACGCCGGTGGCCCGCTGTCGGCTGATGAGTGGAGCAACCGACACCCACCCAAAGTGGGACCGCTGTGAGGCTGCCGTCGGGACCCTAGGGGCCCGCTGACGGCTGTGGAGTGGGACATCTGACAACGGCCCGACGTCTGCTGGCCACTATTGATATGCCGAATTCAACGCGACATGTGCTGATATTCCAGATCAGTATGCTGATGTCGGGCCGAGAGCGGCCCAATGTCGGCAAGCCGTTTATTAGATGTCGAGCTCGCCCCGACACATGCGGACAGCGGGCCGATATCGAATTACGAATTTGCAAAATCTTCCTTGGCCCACACATCACTTCCAATGTGCGTCGCCATCTTGGAAAAATCGCACGGGACGGGGCTGGACAACTTTTTTTTCATTCCGCGCGTTCCCCGGGGACTCCACGAAATCTGGCAGCGGAATTCGTGAGGAATGGCCAAAGAACGGCACATGACGTCAGAGTCCAGGGAATTCGTGGACGGAACGCGACAAAGAATGCAGCCTTAAAAGAGAAGGCCGTCAACACCCGGCCCGGGCCCGATCTTGACCACCAAGGCCACGCGTCGGTCCCGGGCAACAAGCACCTGCCCGCTCGTCAACTACCACCGACCGTTATCCACCTGGCGTCACGCGTCCACTGCAGAGTGGGGACATTGGCTGTGCGTGACGTGACGGCCGGCACCCCTCTCCCGCCTGATGGTCATCAGCTGACGGCGTCACGTGACCTGCCGAGCGGCCTACATGCCACGGGCGCCGGTCGGACCGGGCCGCCGGTCCGCTCATGCCGTACGGCACGTGCGTGAAATACTTTCCCCACGCCCAGACAGTGATGAGTGACGAGTCAATCGGTGACCACGCTGATGGATTTCCCAGGGGTCGCGTGTGCGGAATTCTTCGTAACACGGGCCATGGACAATCCACGAGCATACTTTCTGGATGATGGCGGGTAACGTGCAGCATTCAAGTCATATGAGCACAGCATGTCGTTGAAGTTGCATGTTTTTTTTCCTGGCATGCTTTCATTGACGCATAACATTTCTTATTCATAACTGCCCACGAATTTCACCTGATGGCTAAATGTCGGAAACCGAACTAGTGGAGTCATGGAAACCAATACAGCATTTCACTCCGAAAACGCATGGAGGCAGTACAACCCGACGGGAGGTGGGCAAGCTTGGGGGCGTTTTTCCGCGGTGGACCAGGGCTGTGGTCGTGAGACCATGGAGGACCAGACTCGTGGTCGTGGGAGAATGGAGGACCAGACCCGTGGTCATGGGAGAGCGGCAGGCCAGACCCGTGGTCGTGTGAGAGCGGAGGACCAAACCCGTGGTCGTGGGAGAGCGGCAGACCAGACCCGTGGTCGTGGGAGAGAGGAGGAAAAAGATACGTGGTAGTGAGGGCGCGGGCGGCCCGTGGTGCGGCGCCACGTTATCAGATCTGTGTGACAACGCAGCGGCAGGCAGGGTGGGTGGGGGTGGGGGGTGGGGGTCTGAGCACGTGTCACCGGCTCCGCCAATCACCCGCTATGGCGAGGCCACACGGATACAGCACGGTAGATACCGTCACAGCGACAGCCGCGGTAAGCCTGCCTGCTCCGGCCTCACTTCGGAGACTGACAAGGGACTTGGCTCACTCGCGATAGTGCGCGAAGGTCGACCTTCACCGTATTTACCTCGGTTCGCTTGTCGGTTACCCGTGCGCTAGCCTGTGTCTCACCACATCCATACCGATCGCCACCATTGTAAGTTAGTCACCATTAGTAGTTTGTGTGACCGTAGATTTCTCGTGTGACCGCAAGCGAATCTAGTTGTTCGCTGTCAACATGGAAGGCAGACGTAATCTAAGCCGTACTATAAGTATCCAAGCCACGTGTAAATCCTCCAGGAACAGATTAACTTCCGCATGATTTGCTATCTTGGTATAGGCAGACAGAATGAATGCAACTCTCAAAAAGCACGATCGCACACAATACCTATTCAGGCCAAAGACAGGGCAGACCAGCTGAGGCCGGTACTGGCCAACTCGTCGAAGAGGAGGAGGCCCTCAACGTGGCACTGTCGTCACGCGCACACCACCTACTCTGCTTGCCCGGCTGACGGAGGCCCTGCACCTCCTGCTTGAGACTGTTCTTGATGCGGCCGCTGTACTTCATCACCTGGCGCATGGCGCGGCGCGGCATGGTGCGGCGCGGCGGCGCGCGCGCCTGCCGCTCGGCAGGACCACACCGGTCCGGCCGGTAGTTGTCGTTGGCCACGGAAGTGACGCCGACCAGCAGCAGGTCGACGCCGTCTCCCATCGCGCCGCCACGGTCAGGGTCGCGCGCGCGCGCCTTTCACCACTGCGAACACACGCTGCCACCGCCACCGCCCGACCACACGACGGCGCGCACTAGTCGCCACAGACGCAGCGCACGTCGCCACCGATGCAGCGCACGTCGCCACCGATGCTGCAGGCGCACGTGCGCACCTCTCGCCGCACGACACCACCGCGTGGGGCGGCTCCCGGGACACTAGCGCACCGCCGTACACAAGCACGCCAGCCGGCCGGCCGGCAGACCGGTCGGCCGGGCGGCCACGGTCGCGCCTCGCCGCCACCAGGGTGCACCTGTGCACGGCGGGCCCCGCACGGCACAGCCTACCCGCCTGGCGTCGCAACAGCGCCGGCAAGTCAACGTCCGATCGCCTGCCAAGTGACGTCACACATCACCGGCCGACGGACCCACCGTCGCGACGGTGCGTCCGTCGGGGTGATGACGTCATACATCACCCCGGTGACGTCATATCGCTCCGATTACGCTAGCCGGAAATTAGGGCGACACATACGTCACGTGCCGTCCACGCTGAACCGTTATGAGCAGCCAGGCGTCACTGTGCAGTGTGCACGGGCTGTGCACAGCCAGTGGCGCACACTGGGTCAACCAGACCTCATCATGGCGAAAAATACGCCCGGAGCGTCCGGCAAGCCGGTACTGGTCGAGCCCCATCTTCCGGAACTGACACCAAACCAAATAATGATTCAGCATTCGTTGATGGAATGTCTAAAGCGCAGATAATCTCTCAATATAACGAGCTCGGTCATCTCATTTCAATGGCATGCCAAATATACGTTGGTTTGAAAACTACTATAGTTGCATTCTGCATCGCACCGGAGGCAGTAAAAACAATATTCACCACCTGGTGATACTGCAAAAGAGGATCGATACGCCATCAGCTGTTTATGGTTCCTACGTGCACGGAGTTCGATCTACATATCGGGGACCCACCATGCCAAAATTGATTCATCACGTTGGGCAACGTAGGCAATATCTATATCTACATCTATATCTATCCATATATATATATATATATATATATATATATATATATATATATATATATATATATATATATATATATATATATATATATATAAATATATAATATATATAATATAATATATATATATCTATATATATGAGACGAATTGACGGTTAAACACCGCAGATTCCCTCGCGCTCGTCGCCACACTTTACAAGCTTTTCAGGTGACCTACTCGATGTCCATGGCAATTATGATAGCGAGTCAGTTTTCCATGGGATACCATTGATCTCATAATAGAAATTCCCCCGTACGTGTATTCGGGTACAACGTTTCGACTATCCTGAACTATCATTAGGTTCTGGCCTACATCCTAGAAGTGCAATCATGATAATCAGCTGGTTTAAATAAAACTTACGGTATGCACAGGAGACACTTTCAATCGATGCACAAGCAGACGATTAAAAAACAAAGACAAAAAGCACGCGCATATGGGCGTACATCATATCGATACATGTCAGAGCGCCAAGACGCATATTGGTCATGCTGTTGTACTTCCGGGAAGGCTCATGTGCACCCAGCCGATATATTTTTATTCAGGAAGAAAAGCCCCTCTCAGAGTAACAGGCGTCTCCTCAGCGCGCTCGTGTGCACCTAGTCGAATTTTCCAACAAGATGCGACCCTCCAGATACTTCGCAGTGACGCCTCTCCGAAGGAACGGCGCCCCTTAGGATTGGATTGACTGTGGCTATAGGACGCACTCAGCAGCTGAGGCCACATGGCGTCGCCTGCCTCTCACCCTGGCGGGACGGGCGGGCATCGCGGGGAATCGAACCAGACAAGTGCTCTCATGACAATTCCTAGACCCGTCCCTGTCGAAGGGCCATCACATAAGTTCGTCACACCTGATCAGAAACATGGACACTTAACATTCGACTTCAGCGTACTCCGGGAAGTATCTGCCCAGTAATAGGCCACCCGTCCCATTCAGTGGGGCGTGGCTAGACAGTCGGAGCACGGGATCAGTACCGTGAGTGACCATGACCATGACCGTGACCACGCGACACATTCCGTGGGGCGTGGTCAGACCGTCGGAACACAGAACCAATAGCGTGAGTGGCCATGACCGTGACAACGCGACACATTCTGTGGCGCCGTATAAAGCCACCAGTCCACCTCTGATCAGCACCAGTAAACCAACATACCAGCTCCAGCGAACATGAAGGTACAGCATCGCCGTTGGAAGGGGCCTCTTCGATTGATGATTTCTTGACACGGAAACAAAGTTTCAACTGGGAAGGGTCAAATAAGTTACAAGCTTATTGAACATATGCTACATTACCTCGCCATGCAGCCTAATGCAACAGTGGCATTATCGTCTTAAGAATATACAAAACAACTTGGACGCTTCAGCTAAAACTTGGGAAGTAAAAAAGCATCTGATGGTTTGAAATATTCGTGTTAAGCTAAGCTAAGTCAAGCTTTACGTTGCAGTTCTTCGCCGTCGCCGCTCTTCTGGCCGTTGCTACCGCCCAGAGCTACCACGCTCCGGCCCCGGCCTACCACCAGCCCACCTACGCCCCGGCCCCGGCCTACCACCAGCCCAGCTACGGACACCAGCAGAGCTATGACGCTCCTCCCAAGTACGACTACAGCTACGATGTCCACGGCTACAGCGACTACGACGCCAAGTTCAACGCCCAGGAGGCCCGTGACGGCTACAGCACCCAGGGCTCTTACTCTGTTGTCCTTCCCGACGGCCGTACCCAGACGGTGACCTACAACACTGCCGATGCCTAGTCCGGCAACGTGGCTGAGGTCACCTACTCTGGCGAGGCCCAGTACCCGGCGTACCAGCCCCTGCTCCTGCCTACAAGCCGGCCAAATACTAAAACCTGAAGCCACAAGCGCTGTATAAATATTGTATTTATGTGTGAACGGATGAATAAAGAACGCTGAAAGAGGTACCTCGGTCTGCGGAGGTTATTCCTAATGCTGGGACTGGATGTTCAGGTAGCATTAAACGGTAACGGAGGTTCGTGGACAACTGTCACAAAGGAGAGAGGAAATTTAGGCGTCGGAGGGAAATTTGAAATTACTTTGTGTGAATGCGCAAATACCCATTTGCAATGGGCTTGAGATATATTGGCGAACGCGTACACCGATTTGAATCAAAGGCTTCCAATGCCCACAATATGGCGTACTTCCCCAAAACTGCTTTTTTACCGAGAGCTAACGACAGTCCTAACAGACCCTGCTACTTAAAACATTCGAATTGCACAATATAGTGGCAGGACTGAATTGGGGACTACAAAATAATGGACTGCTTTTAGTGGTCGAACGGCAGCAAATATTTGAGAATACAACCATATAATCAGAAAGCACTTATCAGTCAAACGAAACATTGTAGGCCAAGCCACCAGTTTGAGCTTCATTGTCTACTCAAAAACAACACGGACGGAGTCACGCATAAAGCATCTGGGAATTGCGGGCGGTGTGGTGTTCATTATAAACATCAACACATTGTAGGGTATATGCAGTGGGATATGCTAATGGGAGCTCCTACCTGTTTATAGAACACTATGCCAGGTTATATCGTCATGGCTAAATCACAGGAGTGCATGGGCAAGAGGAGCATCGTGCCGTCCCAATTTGGTGCATGCACCACACTCACTGATCTATACCATATTTAAATAGGCGTATGCTACCAATCTTCTCCTGAATACATTTGTTTGGAAAGCAAGAGCATTGCTGCTGTTTGGAGCCTTCGTCACTGGAGTAGCCGTCTGGTGCTGCTTTGAGCCGACGCCACTGGAGTAGCCGTCTGCTGCTGTTTGGAGCCGCCGCCACTGGAGTAGCCGTCTGCTGCTGTTTGGAGCCGTCGCCACTGGAGTAGCCGTCTGCTGCTGTTTGGAGCCGTCGCCACTGGAGTAGCCGTCTGGTGCTGCTTTGAGCCGACGCCACTGGAGTAGCCGTCTGCTGCTGTTTGGAGCCGCCGCCACTGGAGTAGCCGTCTGGTGCTGTTTGTAGCCGCCGCCACTGGAGTAGCCGTCTGGTGCTGTTTTGAGCCGTCGGCACTGGAGTAGCCGTCTGCTGCCGCACACAGCTGCACCAGTGGCGACGGCGGAATTCATCGGTAAACTGGAGCTAAGGGTGACAAACTGTTCCCTTCTGGGCGTCAAATGGCACTCGAATGACTATCTAATCTGACACCGCAAAGGAGACTCACTAATGCACGGGGTCTCCGCTAATACCTTAGGTGAGGGACGGCCTCCTTCCCAGGCAAACCTGTGGTCCCTCTCCACTTGTCATCTACTTCCATGATAACAATTGCCGACTAAAGATGACTCGAAGAAATCATCTAACGAAAGCACATCCTGAACTGTAGCGCCTCCTATAAGGGAATTCAACTACGGTGACGGCGTCCAGTGAGTACTGCGGGGACCACAGCTCCTGGCCAACGAACTCCGGCCAGCTGCAGTAATGCTAGAGCAGTGTTGAGACGTCCAGTGAGTACTGCGGGGACCACAGCTCCTGGCCAACGAACTCCGGCCAGCTGCAGTAATGCTAGAGCAGTGTTGAGACGTCCAGTGAGTACTGCGGGGACCACAGCTCCTGGCCAAAGAACTCCGGCCAACTGCAGTAATGCTAGAGCAGTGTTGAGACGTCCAGTGAGTACTGCGGGGACCACAGCTCCTGGCCAACGAACTCCGGCCAGCTGCAGTAATGCTAGAGAGTGTTGAGACGTCCAGTGAGTACTGCGGGGACCACAGCTCCTGGCCAAAGAACTCCGGCCAACTGCAGTAATGCTAGAGCAGTGTTGAGACGTCCAGTAGGCACTGCGTGGACCACAGCTCCTGGCCAAAGAACTCCGGCCAACTGTAGTGATGCTAGAGCAGTGTTGAGACGTCCAGTGGGTACTGCGGGGACCACAGCTCCTGGCCAAAGAACTCCGGCCAACTGCAGTAATGCTAGAGCAGTGTTGAGACGTCCAGTGAGTACTGCGGGGACCACAGCTCCTGGCCAAAGAACTCCGGCCAACTGCAGTAATGCTAGAGCAGTACTGAGACGACCAGTGGGTACTGCGGGGACCACAGCTCCTGGCCAAAGAACTCCGGCCAGCTGCAGTAATGCTAGAGCAGTACTGAGACGACCAGTGGGTACTGCGGGAACCACAGTCACTGGCCAGCTGCAGTAATGCTGAATTCAGCAATGGAAGACGTCCGGTGGCAGCGGTGGCCACTGTTCGCGCAGTTTACGTTACGAGTTAACATGCTACGTTATGAGCTTTTTAATCCATACTGACATCCCACTGTGTATATCTGTTTTGACACATTTATGCTACATAGTGCAGGAAGTATGCACAGAAGTATACACAGAGGGAGTAATCGAGAGTAGCAGGAAATAACGGAGGGGATGATAGATGTACATCAGGACTAGCGGGATGCATAGAAGAGTACCAGATAGGAGACGTGGATATTCCACAAAAACAACTCCCCAAAGTATCGCCCAAAAACGCCCACAAAAGGGGAGATGGGAAACAAATGAGAGAATTTGAGCATAAAAGTTGGAGGGGGTGGGGGTAGAAGGAGCTTAGAAGCATATCGTCATAATTAAGGTGACTATCTGTGGTAGTGCTGCACCAGACATTTAGTGGATTCGAGGGAGGAGAACATGGGACAGCCATTTTCGTACTCTTCATAACTCCCAAAACGTATCTTTCAGCGCGCATGAAAGGGAGGTTACCTATTTCCCACGGTGCATCGATAACATAATTCCGGTTGGATTTCTGTTAGTTTGGCGGCGTAAAAATTCGGCAAAATCAACGGAAAACTAAGATTGACTCATGCAAACGAGAGCCACTTGGATTTTTGGTAGAGCGGAATCACGCTTACGTTCTGGGGATTAGGGGCGCATCGATTACATCGGTCATGCAGCTCACGCTTACGTTCAGACCCAACATGTAATTGGGTTGACTGATTGGTGATTGGAGTTTGAGGGCGCATCGAATGCGTCGGTCATGCAGCGCCAAAAACATTCGGCGTCAGTCAAACAATGGCATATACGCGAAGGTCAGTCGACGAAACAACTGCATGTGCAGGGTTCGACGAAAATGTGACATGCCGTGCTACGACTCTCGTTTTGTGAGATATAAACTCAAGTTAATGAGGTGCATAAATCACAGAAAACCTGATTTCTCATAGGAATAGAAAAAGCCGCTCCGATTAAACAATGGACGACTTGTCCCTAAATACTTCCCCAAGGGAGAGTGAATCACATCCAAAATGACGCCTTCAGCCAAGGGTAAATCGACTGCAGGCAATTGGTATGCGCTGAACTAACAGTGCAGCATGGCACCTTGGACACAGCGGAATGTCGCCGCCGGTCAGATGACAGCAGTACGGCTCGCACGTGTGGCCACTTTGCAGGCGGCATAGTGCCGTCTGACTTCATATGATGATGACAACCATTCATCAATACTGGGCTTAATTGTTCTCAGCTTGTTGCCTACGATGGCGTCCCAACTGGTCTGCCACCTCGTGAAGAGGTGGGTTTTATTTCTGGATAGAAGTCAGTGGCAGGGAGGGGGAGACGTCGCTTGCAAGGAGACCGAGCAGCACGTTTCGCTGCAGCATCTGCAACCTCATTGCCATAGATGCCCATGTGGCTCGGAATCCAACAAAGCGCGACCGTCTTGCCACTGGTGGTCAGCGATGTGGTTCTGGACAAAATCTTCTGCACAACCGAGTTCGATTGATAAGACGCTCCAAACGCGATACGTGCTGTGTACGGACAACAATTTCAACAAATTTTAAATGATTTGTTTATGGCGACCAGTTCCGATGTGTAAACAGATGCGTTGGCTGGGAGAGAAAACGATTCACTCACAGTACCCGACACAAAGGCACATCCAACATCGGTGCCCATCTTCAATGCGTCTGTGTACGTTGGCGCATAGTTTCTGTGTGATGGGATCAGTTCTAGTGCCCTTGGTTTAAGTTTCTGTGGAACGACGTCGCCTTTCCTAAGGCACGAGAGCGACACGTCGATATTTCGAGACCTCAGTTTCCAAGGATGACATTTTACTGAAGTCACACTCATCACCCCGCGTAGTTTCATATTATGATCCTCGAATAGCACGCGGATGCTGACGCAAAAAGGTTTCACGTCGCCTCCTCTAAACAGGGCCAGCACACACCACGAAATGTCCGACAAGTAGGATGGCCAGGGAACAACGCATCCCGAGTAGTTCAAGACACAGAACAAGACATGGCTCGTTTGCATTCGCTGATAGACTGGCAACCTGGGAGGTGCGAATGACGCCAGTAGCAATACGCAGAGAGGCGAGTTATTTGGGCTTTAGGGCGCATCGATACGCAGGGAGACATGCTGGATTGTGTCAAGTGTTCGTTTCACGGTATTAGAAGCACCATCATACACAAAACAGGCATAGTTTAATTTCGATCGGGTCATAAACCTGTACAGGAAAAGCAATGTTAGCCTGTCGGCACAATATGCCGCTCGTGATACCACCCTTAGGACGTTTAGTGTTTGTTCACCAACATTTATTACGGAACATTTCATGGTGTTCCCTACACGTTAGGCGACGGCCGAATATGACAAAAACCTACTTGCCGATTTTGTTGCAATTGTTGATCTGTTCAAACGGATTTCCATACTTCCACATTGCTGGCGCCTACATAAGTGCAAGGCGACCGTCTTATCTAGTGATAAACGGAATCAATATATACGGGGTAAATGCCCCGGTATGAGGACGTAAGGGACACGTCTTCGGTGAAAAACAAGGTGAAAGAAAATAGGAACAACAGATCGTAGCTGACACATTCGCCAATCAGGGTTAAAAAACAAACGGCGCAAATTAGCTACAAGCGGATGTTTATTGGGTGGTTCACGACGCACTTTGTGCACCTTCACGGCTAATGGCGCGCTAAAACGGATGGCTCTGTCACGTTCGGTGCTCCCGTTAGCTGATGCATGCGCTATTTTCGAATATGGTTTCGTTTGTGAAAATCCCCGAGCAAACGCTATGTGAAGCCATTCTCAACGCACCACAGCATGCCATAGCATCCATCAGACAATATCTATACCCCAAACACGTGCATCAAGCTGAAGAAACGCAATCGTATCGACATAGGAAGAAAATACAAGGCCTTGCACTGGCGCAAACCATGCATGAAGATGTGGCCACAAACAAGCGTGATCAGATAAAAACATAGGGGCCGAAACTTCCCAAGAGCATTGTGTTTCTGTTTTAGCGACGGTGGTGGACGAGATAGACTTTCAGGTGGTCATTATACTTCAAGATATTCAGCGAGAAAATCAGGAACAGTAAGAAAATACCTGAACACGCTTCAAACACGAAAAAGTTTCCTGCTTACGTCTATGACACGGGTTTGATATAGGTCTACCTGTCATGTTCCACTTCAAGGAGGGTTTACGATTAGATAAACGGCCCATAACTGCATGGGGTGAACAATTCAGACAGACAGGTTTCTAGCTATATGTGTACAAGTATTACATCCAATAGCTTTCTCCAGCAGTGGGGCGTGGTCGGATCGCCGGATCACAGGACCGGCAGTGCTATTGACCTTGACCGTAACCACACGACAGGGTCAGTGACGGCGTATAAAGCCGGCCGGCCACCACTGATCAGCACCAGTGAACCGACACACCACCTCCAGCAAACATGAAGGTAAGGTTGGAAGGTAAATGGACCGTGTGAACTATGACAGTGCGGAAACTTTCCTCTGGAAGAAGTAAAGCCGTACCAATAACTATACCAGATGCATCTAACACCTTCCCAAAATTTGCAATAATACCACATGCTTCATGATACTAAAAACAGTAATTTCTTAATGTGCATTTTTTCGAAGTGTACAGCAGGCAAATGCTCCTGAGGTAAAGAAAGATAGGAATTAGAGACATCGTCCTAACGCGGCTTATCCCTGCTTCAGTTCTTCGCCGTCGCCGCTCTCCTGGCCGTTGCTGCCGCCCAGAGCTACCACGCTCCGGCCCCGGCCTACCACCAGCCCAGCTACGGACACCAGCAGAGCTATGACGCTCCTCCCAAGTACGACTACAGCTACGATGTCCACGGCTACAACGACTACGACGCCAAGTTCAATGCCCAGGAGGCCCGTGACGGCTACAGCACCCAGGGCTCTTACTCTGTTGTCCTTCCCGACGGCCGTACCCAGACGGTGACCTACAACACTGCCGATGCCTACTCCGGCAACGTGGCTGAGGTCACCTACTCTGGCGAGGCCCAGTACCCCGCGTACCACCCTGCCCCTGCCTATAAGGCCGCCCCTGCCTACAAGCCTGCCCCTGCCTACAAGCCGGCCAAATACTAAAATGGCAAACCGCAAACACAGTGTGATTGTTGTATTTATGCATGACAAGATGAATAAATGGTGACAAACTATGTACATTGCCTTGTGAAGAAGGTAATTCCTAGTGCTTGGAGAACTAACACCAGTGGCAGAGCAGTACTCTGGAGGTTTCCCGATAATCTAGAAACACAATCAGAAATATACAACTGGCAAGCTTTGTGAACGTTTTATCTTCTCTTTACCGAGTTCAAATTTCGCGCCGGTTTGTCGACACAATGCTGGATTAGTGACGGGCTTCATTCGATATTTTCTTGGAATCACGCACTGTACATGTTCATCGAAAGGATTCTGGAGCTACATTATCGTGCTGATTTAGTCACCGGTCACGTGGCTATGTCGTCATGCCACGTGACTTGCGTGCCTTGAGGCCGGTCCACTGCGTGGCAGGTGGTAGCCGCATGACGGATGCCGCGCTCGACGGTTGTATGTGGTATAGACTGAGCGGGAAGGTTGCGATACAAAACGTGCCATGAAACGTACGGACATCTATGGTGATTCGACAATTCGGCGTAGGGTATTTACGTTGAAGATACGTACACGATATTGGGCAAATGGCTGGATTTAGGCAAGATGGCAGCTAAATTTCAATGCATCGGACTACGCTTGATGCACACATGCCAAAATTGGAGTCCTTACTTGCACACTTCGGCACCCACCGCCAAATATTGAGCTGATATCACACATTAATGCACTGTGACGAATTATCAAAATAAGTGTTACTTCTGTGTGCACTACACGCATTTCTGCTAATTTTGTACGGAAGCACCATCCTACGATTGAGAACAGATATCATCTTAATCACATTTTTCGGAAATTTCTGTAACTCCTAATCTCGTAGAAAACAGCTCAGTGTCCAGTGGCAAATGACGTCTGCCAACATATCTGGCAATTCTGAAGAACGAAACAACGACTGGGCCTTGCGGAACAAACGGCCGGTGGATCATCTCATCATCAACATGGTTTGATTCAGAAGTGACAACTACGGACTAAATAGTTGTCTTGAAAAACAGAATGTCTAACAAAAGCACACCTTAAACTGCAAAACCTCCTCCATACGACTTCCACTGCCGGAAGTAGCGCCCGCTAGGCACTGCGTTGGCCACAGTCTCTGTCAAACGAACTCCGGCCAGCCGCAATAATGTTAAATCAAAGGGAGACGTCCAGTGGGTACTGCGTGGGCAACAGTCCTTGTCCAGCAAACGACCGCCAACTGCAGTAATGTTAAAGCAATGGGAGACGCCCAATGGGTACTGCGGGGGTTAGAGTCCCTGTCCAACGAACTCTGGCCAGCCGCAGTACTACCCCAACGATCTCTGGCCAGCCGCAGTAATGATCATACAATTGGAGACGTCCAGTGGCAGCGGTGGTCACTGCTCGCGCAGATAACATGTCACGGGGGACCCAACTGAAATGGAAAAGAAAGAGCAGAATGGCAACTGTGCGTCGTTTGCTGAACACCTAGGTATCGCTTTGAGTGCCTCCAAGAATGCGAAGAACATTACCGACGTTGCAAAAATGGAAACCTGTGATGGAATCGACAGCGACGTAAACCATTCATCAGTGAGATGTGAATCGACCGAAATGGACAACAAATACGGTGACTGAACACGACGCCAGCCGCCATTCAATTTTCTCTGAATGCAGCAGGAACCGAAAGGAGGGAGGAATCAGTGATGCATAAGTGTGCGTTCTGAAACGCAGGAGTACGGTATGTAAGAAATGCTCTGAATTATAAATCACTCGACTGCTGAGAAAGTCCTGAGCCCCGATAAAGAATACCATGATCAATCTTACTCTACGAAGCAAAATACCCAGTAATTGACTCATTAAGCCCCCGCAAGTAGTTGCTACAATTCAGGTGGCAGATAACGCATGGAATTACGTGGCGTGCACAGCATATGACACCAAATTGGTGATATCCAGGAGATCCGCACTTCAGCGTACAGTTCTGCAAACTCAAGAAAATTAGGCTTAAACTAAATCCTCGTCGCAACAATCATATTATAGGGTTAAATCTTCAGGTCTACGAACGCAAGGGGCAATTGTTCGGTGGGAAACAGAGCCTCGGAAAAAAGCAACTACAGATTGTGGCTGACATCTCGACTAATCAGGGCTAAACCACAAATGGTAGAAATCAGCTACAAGCAGATGGTTTTCAGTCATATTCCGTGGTACTGTTCATTGATGCTATTTTTCGACATGGTTCTCCTTTGTGAAAATCACCCGAGCAAATGCAAGGTGATACTTTTCTGAACGCATTCCTTCACACCATAACCTCCATGCGACAAAAACCTACACTACATACACGTGCAAAATTGTGACGAAACTCAGACTTAGCGATATACAAAATAGTTGTATGCCTTTGCATTGGCATAAAATTACGCAAGAAGATGTGCCCACAAAAACATGAGGTCAGAAACAAAATTAGCACCCAAAACTTCCCGGGATAATTGTGAGTCTGTTTTAGCATTGGTGGTGGACGAGACAGACTTTCAGATGATGATTAGACTTCAAGACACTGAGAGAAAATCAGAAGTAATATAAAGACAATTGCGCACGTTTCGAGTACGGAAAAGTTTCCTCCTAGACTATACCACGAGAATACGATAGGTTTCCCAGACATGTCCCACTTCCTGGGTTCGTGATTAGATAAACGGCCCATAATTGCATGGCGTGAACATTTCAGACAGACAGGTTTCCAGCTATATGTGTACAAGTATTACATCCGATAGCTTTCTCCAGCAGTGGGGCGTGGTCAGATCGCCGGATCACAGGACCGGCAGTGTCATTGACCTTGACCGTAACCACACGACAGGGTCAGTGACGGCGTATAAAGCCGGCCGGCCACCACTGATCAGCACCAGTAAACCAACACACCACCTCCAGCGAACATGAAGGTACGGTTGGAGGGTACATGGTCGGTGTGAACTGTGACAGTGCGGAGACCTGTGTCTGGAACGAGTAAAGCCGTACCCAACAACTATACCAGATGCATCTGGTACCTTGCCATTATTTGCAGCAATATGAAATGCTTCATGATACACTATAATAAAAACAGTAATTTCTCAATGTGCGCTTTTTCGAAGTGTACAGCGGACAAATGCTCCTGAAATAACGAAATATATGAATTACAGACGTCGTCCTAATGGGGGTTATCCTTGTTTCAGTTCTTCATCGTCGCCGCTCTTCTTGCTGTTGCTGCAGCCCAGAGCGCCCCGGGCTACCACGCCCCGGCCCCGGCCTACCACCAGCCCAGCTACGGACACCAGCAGAGCTATGACACTCCTCCCAAGTACGACTATAGCTACGATGTCCACGGCTACAACGACTACGACGCCAAGTTCAACGCCCAGGAGGCCCGTGACGGCTACAGCACCCAGGGCTCTTACTCTGTTGTCCTTCCCGACGGCCGTACCCAGACGGTGACCTACAACACTGCCGATGCCTACTCCGGCAACGTGGCTGAGGTCACCTACTCTGGCGAGGCCCAGTACCCCGCGTACCACCCTGCCCCTGCCTATAAGGCCGCCCCTGCCTACAAGCCTGCCCCTGCCTACAAGCCGGCCAAATACTAAAATGGCAAACCGCAAACACAGTGTGATTGTTGTATTTATGCATGACAAGATGAATAAATGGTGACAAACTATGTACATTGCCTTGTGAAGAAGGTAATTCCTAGTGCTTGGAGAACTAACACTCGTGGCAGAGCAGTACTCTCCGAGGTTTCCCGATAATCTAGAAACACAATCAGAAATATACAACTGGCAAGCTTTGTGAACGTTTTATCTTCTCTTTACTGCGTTCAAATTTCGCACCAGTCTATCGACACAAGGTTGGATTAGTGGCTGGCTTCATTCGATATTTTCTTGGAATCACGCACTGTATATGTTCATCAAAAGGATTCTGGAGCTACATTACAGTGCTGATACAGTCACCGGTCACGTGGCTATGTCGTCATGCCACGTGACTTGCGTGCCTTGAGGCCGGTCCACTGCGTGGCAGGTGGTAGTCGCATGACGGATGCCGCGCTCGATGGCTGTATGTGGCATGAGACTGAGCGGGAAGGTTGCGATACAAAACGTGCCATGAAACGTACGGGCATCTATGGTAATTCGACAATTCGGCATAGTGCATTTACGTTGAAGATACGTACACGATATTGGGCAAATGGCACGATTTAGGCAAGATGGCAGCTAAATTGGAGTGCGGCGGACTACCTTTGATGCACACGTGTGAAAATTGGAGTCCTTACTTCCCACCTCGGCACCGACTGCTAAACATTGAGTTCACATTACATATTCGAGTACATTGTTACGAATTATCGAAGTAAATGTTACTTCCGTGCGAAATACTTGGATTCCTGATAAATTTGGACGCAAGCACGGGATATCCTACCATAAAGAACATATATAAGTTTAATATAATTCTCAGCAATTCCTGCAACTCATTCTAACCTGGTATAAAATAGCTCAGTGTCCAGTGGCAAATATTCTCTGCCAACATATCTGGGAGTTCTGAAGAGCGAAATAACGGCTGGGCGTTGCGGAACACACGGTCGCGCGGGTCCGGGACGCCAGTGATGGACAACACGGGAGACGGGGAACTGCACGCAGCTCGGTAAGTTTCCGGGGAAAACCGGGAGTCATTCGCCGGCCTCGCCGACGCTCTCCATCGTTCCATCACAGAACAATGAGTTAGCTGTCGGGAGTGGGTCGGGAACAGCACCCCTCGCAAACCACAACCCTGACGATCCACCTGTCGCGTGTCAGTACAACACCCAGCCGGTGTACGCGGCCAGGTATGCACCGCCACGCCAGCGGCCGGTGTTCGTCGGCCCCGCCGTCACGCCGAGCCCTGGGTCTCGCCAGGTGCCGGGACGCCCCGGGGCTTCAGGGTGACCACCACGCCTCGGCGACTTGCTCCGGCCGCCGTGGCCGCCGCGTGAAGGCCGGTCGATCATCTCGTCATCAATATGGTTTGATTCATAAGTGGCACCTTCGGACCAAGTAGTTGTCTTGAAAAACAGAATGTCTAACAAAAGCACACCTTAAACTGCAAAACCTCCTCCATACGACTTCCACTGCCGGAAGTAGCGCCCGCTAGGCACTGCGTTGGCCACAGTCTCTGTCAAACGAACTCCGGCCAGCCGCAATAATGTTAAATCAAAGGGAGACGTCCAGTGGGTACTGCGTGGGCAACAGTCCTTGTCCAGCAAACGACCGCCAACTGCAGTAATGTTAAAGCAATGGGAGACGCCCAATGGGTACTGCGGGGGTTAGAGTCCCTGTCCAACGAACTCTGGCCAGCCGCAGTACTACCCCAACGATCTCTGGCCAGCCGCAGTAATGATCATACAATTGGAGACGTCCAGTGGCAGCGGTGGTCACTGCTCGCGCAGATAACATGTCACGGGGGCCCTACTGAAATGGAAAAGAAAGAGCAGAATGGCAACTGTGCGTCGTTTGCTGAACACCTAGGTATCGCTTTGAGTGCCTCCAAGAATGCGAAGAACATTACCGACGTTGCAAAAATGGAAACCTGTGATGGAATCGACAGCGACGTAAACCATTCATCAGTGAGATGTGAATCGACCGAAATGGACAACAAATACGGTGACTGAACACGACGCCAGCCGCCATTCAATTTTCTCTGAATGCAGCAGGAACCGAAAGGAGGGAGGAATCAGTGATGCATAAGTGTGCGTTCTGAAACGCAGGAGTACGGCATGTAAGAAATGCTCTGAATGATAAATCACTCGACTGCTGAGAAAGTCCTGAGCCCCGATAAAGAATACCATGATCAATCTTACTCTACAAAGCAAAATATCCAGTAATTGACTCATTAAGCCCCCGCAAGTAGTTGCTACAATTCAGGTGGCAGATAACGCATGGAATTACGTGGCGTGCACAGCATATGACACCAAATTGGTGATATCCAGGAGATCCGCACTTCAGCGTACAGTTCTGCAAACTCAAGAAATTAGGCTTAAACTAAATCCTCGTCGCAACAATCATATTATAGGGTTAAATCTTCAGGTCTACGAACGCAAGGGGCAATTGTTCGGTGGGAAACAGAGCCTCAGAAAAAAGCAACTACAGATTGTGGCTGACATCTCGACTAATCAGGGCTAAACCACAAATGGTAGAAATCAGCTACAAGCAGATGGTTTTCAGTCATATTCCGTGGTACTGTTCATTGATGCTATTTTTCGACATGGTTCTCCTTTGTGAAAATCACCCGAGCAAATGCAAGGTGATACTTTTCTGAACGCATTCCTTCACACCATAACCTCCATGCGACAAAAACCTACACTACATACACGTGCAAAATTGTGACGAAACTCAGACTTAGCGATATACAAAATAAATGTATGCCTTTGCATTGGCATAAAATTATGCAAGAAGATGTGCCCACAAAAACATGAGGTCAGAAACAAAATTAGCACCCAAAACTTCCCGGGATAATTGTGAGTCTGTTTTAGCATTGGTGGTGGACGAGACAGACTTTCAGATGATGATTAGACTTCAAGACACTGAGAGAAAATCAGAAGTAATATAAAGACAATTGCGCACGTTTCGGGTACGGAAAAGTTTCCTCCTAGACTATACCACGAGAATACGAGAGGTTTCCCAGACATGTCCCACTTCCTGGGTCCATGATTAGACAAACGGCCCATAATTGAATGGCGTGAACATTTCAGACAGACAGGATTCCAGCTACATGTGTACAAGTATTACATCCGATAGCTTTCTCCAGCAGTGGGGCGTGGTCAGATCGCCGGATCACAGGACCGGCAGTGTTATTGACCTTGACCGTAACCACACGACAGGGTCAGTGACGGCGTATAAAGCCGACCGGCCACCACTGATCAGCACCAGTAAACCAACACACCACCTCCAGCAAACATGAAGGTACGGTTGGAAGGTAAATGGTCGGTGTGAACTATGACAGTGCGGAAACTTTCCTCTGGAAGAAGTAAAGCCGTACCAATAACTATACCAGATGCATCTAACACCTTCCCAAAATTTGCAATAATACCACATGCTTCATGATGCATTATACTAAAAACAGTAATTTCTTAATGTGCATTTTTTCGAAGTGTACAGCAGGCAAATGCTCCTGAGGTAAAGAAAGATAGGAATTAGAGACATCGTCCTAACGCGGCTTATCCCTGTTTCAGTTCTTCGCCGTCGCCGCTCTTCTTGGCCGTTGCTGCCGCCCAGAAGCCCAGCTACGGCCAAGAAGCTACCACGCTCCGGCCCCGGCTACCACACCCTCCTCCGGCCCCGGCCTACCACCAGCCCACCACGCCCCCCCCCTACCACCAGCCCAGCTACGGACACCAGCAGAGCTATGACGCTCCTCCCAAGTACGACTACAGCTACGATGTCCACGGCTACAGCGACTACGACGCCAAGTTCAACGCCCAGGAGGCCCGTGACGGCTACAGCACCCAGGGCTCTTACTCTGTTGTCCTTCCCGACGGCCGTACCCAGACGGTGACCTACAACACTGCCGATGCCTACTCCGGCAACGTGGCTGAGGTCACCTACTCTGGCGAGGCCCAGTACCCCGCGTACCACCCTGCCCCTGCCTACAAGCCGGCCAAATACTAAAATGGCAAACCGCAAACACGGTGTGATTGTTGTATTTATGCATGACAAGATGAATAAATGGTGCCAAACTATGTACATTGACTTGTGAAGAAGGTAATTCCTAGTGCTTGGAGAACTAACACTCGCGGCAGAGCAGTATCCTCGAGGTTTTCCGATAATCTAGAAACACAATCAGAAATATACAACTGGCAAGCTTTGTGAACGTGTTACCTTCTCCACTGCGTTCAAATTTCGCACCAGTCTATCGACACAAGGTTGGATTAGTGGCTGGCTTCATTCGATATTTTCTTGGAATCACGCACTGTATATGTTCATCAAAATGATTCTGGAGCTACATTACAGTGCTGATACAGTTACCGGTCACGTGGCTATGTCGTCATGCCACGTGACTTGCGTGCCTTGAGGCCGGTCCACTGCGTGGCAGGTGGTAGCCGCATGACGGATGCCGCGCTCGATGGCTGTATGTGGCATAAACTGAGCGGGAAGGTTGCGATACAAAACGTACCGGGGAACGTGTGGGCATCTATGGTAATTCGACAATTCGGCATAGTGCATTTACGTTGAAGATACGTACACGATATTGGGCAAATGGCACGATTTAGGCAAGATGGCAGCTAAATTCGAGTGCGGCGGACTACCTTTGATGCACACGTGTGAAAATTGGAGTCCTTACTTCCCACCTCGGCACCGACTGCTAAACATTGAGTTCACATGACATATTCGAGTACATTGTTACGAATTATCGAATTAAATGTTACTTCCGTGCGAAATACTTGGATTCCTGATAAATTTGGACGCAAGCACGGGATATCCTACCATAAAGAACATATATAAGTTTAATAGAATTCTCAGCAATTCCTGCAACTCATTCTAACCTGGTAAAAAATAGCTCAGTGTCCAGTGGCAAATATTCTCTGCCAACATATCTGGGAGTTCTGAAGAGCGAAATAACGGCCGGGCGTTGCGGAACACACGGTCGCGCGGGTCCGGTACGCCAGTGATGGACAACACGGGAGACGGGGAACTGCACGCAGCTCGGTAAGTTTCCGGGGAAAACCGGGAGTCATTCGCCGGCCTCGCCGACACTCTCCATCGTTCCATCACACAACAATATGTTAACCGTCGGGAGTGGGTCGGGCCCCCCCCCCCAAACCCCCCCCCCCCCCCCCCCCCTTCGGGTTTTTAAAACCCCCCCCCCGGGGGGGCGGGGGGGGGTTTGCCCCGCCACGCCAGCGGCCGATGTCCCTCGGCCCCGCCGTCACGCCGAGCCCTGGGTCTCGCCAGGTGCCGGGACGCCCCGGGGCTTCAGGGTGACCACCACGCCCCGGCGACTTGCTCCGGCCGCCGCCGTCGCCGCGTGAAGGCCGGTCGATCATCTCGTCACTCCACCTGCTGCCTGTATCGGCGACAACAGTGAAGGGCGAGATTGGCCGCTCGTCGGCCGGAACCGATCCCGTCATCGGGACGACTGCCGCCTTCGGTGTCGCGTCGCGAACACCGCGGTGGTGACGTCACGGCGCCATAACTGGGTTCCACTACGCAGGTCCAGGGTCACACGGGACGTTCCAACACAGAGTGCGGACACGCACTGTCAGGACATGAGTAAGATAAACTCTGGAAGTTGAGCACTGGCAATGTGGATTACAGGGGCGGTCCGAGGTACAGATATGAGGTGAGGGAAGAGTCACCACCGCACTGCCCCACTCCCCGCTGAAACAAAATCTCATCGGATGCTACTTGATGTCGCGATTCCGAAAATTCAGAAGGTATTTGTCTTCCCTCCCTAGCCCCGCAAATGCCTTGGTTCACATTTCAAGGAATGTATATTTAAATGCCTGTGAAATGTGGGAAACGTTCAAATCTTACTTGAAGGAAACTCAGATTAGACATGTCCCCCAAAAGCAAAGACGCAAAAGAAGGGTAGGAAAGCCAGCATGGCTTACACCAGACGTGATAAAAGCAATTAAGGCTAAGAAAACTGCATTTAGAGTTTTTAAAGAAGCCTCAAATGTCGTTAATATACAGGCGTATCGAAAAGCTAGAGACACTGTGAAGCAAAAAACCAGAGCAGCAAAGCGAGCAAAAGAACTGGACTTAGCTAGAAACTGTAATGGGGACAGTAAAAAGTTCTTTAGTTTCTACAAGCTGAGTAAAGTTTCTAGCACAATTGGTCCACTGGAAGTAAACGGGACTACATTGGGTGAGGATAGTGAGATGGTTGAGGAGCTGAGCAAGCAGTTCAAATCAGTGTTTACATTGGAAGATATGACCAATCTGCCGACCGTACACCATAGTTCAGTGACATGGGATCTGACAAATGATGTTGATTTCATTGATAGTGATGTTGTTTACAATCATATCAGGAAAATAAAGCCCAATAAGGCAGCAGGACCTGATGAAATTTATGCTAGGGTGTTGCGGGAAACTGAAAAGGAACTGGCATTTCCACTTATGTTAAATATTTTGTAGATCAGTTTCACTTAATGAAATTCCAACCGATTGGAAAATGGCAAATGTAGTTCCTATTTTCAAGAAAGGCGAAAGAGGGAAGGTTGAAAACTATAGGCCAATAAGTCTCACATCCCTAGTCTGCAAGGTACTCGAATCAATTATCAAGGATAGAATAGTTAGTTATATGGAAGGTAGCAGATTGATTCAAGATACTCAACATGGGTTTAGAAAAGGACGATCGTGTCTCACAAACCTCTTGGACTTTTTGAACTTCGCCACAGAACAATTTGATCAGAGAAATCACGTTGATGTAGCATATCTTGACTTTAGTCAGGCCTTTGACATGCACGGTTAATGATACAGCTTCAGTCCCATGGTATTGCAGGTAGCATCTTAAAATGGATAGAGTTGTGGCTTTCAGACAGACAGCAAAGAGTGATGCTAAATGGTACAAAGTCATCATGGTAAAATATTCTTAGTGGAGTCCCCCAGGGGTCAGTATTAGGGCCATTACTGTTCATTATACTTGTAAATAACATTAAAAGTGGCCTCAGCAGTAAAGTTTTGAAATTTGCGGATGATTTGAAGGTCTTTAGGGCAATAACAGGTCAGGATGAGCATATCTAGCTGCAAAAAGACTTAGACGAACTTGTGAAGTGGTCCGAAGAATGGGAAATGAAATATAACTTCGATAAGTGCAAAATCATGCATGTAGGTAAGCAGCATATGAAGGCTCCATACTTGATGGGTGGCCAAGTGCTATCAGTGACTCAACAGGAGAGGATTTAGGTGTTATTCTAAACACAAAACTGGTGGCACCAGAACAGACCAAGGAAGCCAGGAAGAAGGCACTGAGAATGCTCGGGGCAATAAATAGGAATGTATCATACAGAAGTGAGGAAGTGATCAGGAAGCTTTACTGTTCATACGTCAGGCCACATTTGGAATACTGCGTCCAAGCCTGGTCTCCAAGCTATGAAAAAGCTTGTTGGCTTTTAGAGAGAGTACAAAAGAGGGCTACACAAATGGTTAATGGCATAAGCAACCTGGCATATGAGGAAAGATTGAAGAAATTGAATATGTTTTCACTTAGATATAGAAGGCTGAGAGGAGATCCCATCGAGGTCTTTAAATTTGTCAATGGTCTGGAGAGGGGATACCTTGGGGAAATGTTTGAATTGAACCGAAATGATGCAATTAGAGGTCATAAATTCAAAATTAAAGTTAACCACAGCAGAACAAGGTTAAGGAAAACTTTCTTCACCAACAGGGTAGTGGAACACTGGAACCAGCTGCCAGAAAACATCGTCAGTAGCAGCACATTGAACATCTTTAAAAACAGCATAGACAATCATTATAAGAATAGAGGGCCTGCTTTTCAGTATTACAGGGAGGGCTGATTGACAGATTTGGTGGGCAACTGGTTCAGTGTACAGAGTGCAACCAAGAAGGGCCCTTGTGGCTCATAGTTGCACTAATCTTTTATGTCTTGATGTCTTTTATATTAATGCCAATTCAAGGAAGTTACATTTCAAGGAATGTCTGTAATATTAATGTACCCATGTACTTCAGTTCAAGGGTTATAATTCCTTACCAAATATGATGGGACACTTGTTGGAGAAAAAAAACGAAAATAATCATCCACTGGTCCACCCATTATTAAATTTAATAATCGGTGATAACATTTAGAGATAGCCAACATCTCCTTTCTCCTTCCCTACCGAACTTCCCTGGCACTTTCAGGGCTGGAGACCACTCATAAAGCCAGGAGATGCAAACTCTTACTTTCGAGGCATATTTTAATCTTAAAGAAGGACTAGGACGAACTAACATTAATAGGGTATCAAAGCCGGTGTCCGAACATTCCGACCCACTCAGGATCTCCAGCAGAAGCCAGGATCGCCGCAAACGCTGCATGAATATTGTGTTTATGTGTGACGAGATAAATAAAGGGTGGTGAAGTACGTGAGTTTGCTAATGGCGTAGGTTATCCCTAGTTCTGAGACATGGTGTTCGGGCAGCACTACATGGTAACGGATGTTCGTAGCCGGGAAGTGCCACGGATATGTGAAAATACAGCAGCTGAAGGAAACGTTAGCCTAGGTTTTGAGCATTTTACAACTGTCATACGTCAGAAAATGTCCCGAGAACAATGGAATTGATATATCTTGCTGAAAGGGTACGCCAATAGTGATCTCAGACGTGCGGTATACACAACACCTTCCAAAGAACTGCGCTGTTAACGAATAGTTCACAACACGAACCAGCAAGTGATTCAAACTACGGGTAAAACACGAGCTCCTAAATTTGATTTTAAACAGACATCACTCGTGTAAGCACCTCCCAAAATAGTGAAAACTTATTATTGTGAGTTCTTCTCAATTTAAAGTTCGAAACATTTAACTGCACATAGTTGAATGTCGCGGTAAATGCTGCTGATTAGATTGCTTTGATTACAGATCGTTTTCGGTGAAGGTCGTTGGAATATATGGACAAGTAGAACATTAACAGTGAAACTGGAGTTACGAACAGCAACGTGTGGCAATGGAATTCATACCAGTGAAGGAATCCAATTCAGTGCACATGCAGCAGGGATTTGGAATGGCGCATATTACAAATGAAATGAGTCAGAATGGCAACTGTGCATCATTTGCCAAACACCTCTGTATCGCCTTGAATACCTCCAGGAATGCGAAGAACATTACCGATGTTGAACAAAATGGAAACCTGTGATCGAATCAACAGCGACGTAAACCGTGCATTAGTACGATGTGAATAGACCGAAATGGACAACAAATACGGTGACTGAACACGACGCCAGCCGACGTTCAAGGTTCTCTGAATGCAGCAGGAACCGAAAGGAGGGAGGAATCAGGGATGCACAGGTGAGCGTTCCGAAACGCAGGAATAGGTATTTAAGAAATGCTCTGTATTCTAAATCAATCGACTGCTGAGAAAGTCCTGAGGGCCCGATGAAGAATACCATGATCAAACTTACTCTAGGGAGCAAAATACCCCGTAATTGACTCACGAAGCCCGCAGAAGTAGTTGCTAGAATTCAGGTGGCAGATAACGCATGGAATTACGTGGCGTCCATAGCATATCACACCAAAGTGGTGACATCCAGGAGATCTGCATTTCAGCGTAGTTCTGCAAACTCAAGAAATTAAGCGTAAGCTAAATCCTCGTCGCAACAATCATAGCATAGGATTAAATCTTCAGGTCTGCGAACGCAAGCGGCAATTGTTTGGAGGGAAATAGAGCCTCGGAAAAGAGCAACTACAGATTGTGGCTGACATCCCGACTAATCAGGGCTAAACCACAAATGGAAGAAATCAGCTACAAGCAGATGGTTTTCGGTCATATTCCGTAGTACTGTTCATTGATTCATGCGCTACTCTCGATATGGTCATCGTTTGTGACAATCACCCGAGCAAACGCAAGGTGATGCTTTTCTGAACGCATTCCTTCACACCATAACTTCCATGAGACAAAAAGCTACATCACAAACACGTGCAAAATTGTGATAAAACCCAGACTTAACGACATACCGCCACAATATTATTGGATTGGTGCGAAACAAGGCAACACGCTGCATACAAGGTTCAGGATGGGCCTCACTGAACTAAGCGCAGACACATTTGTCGTCAATCCTCTACATGACCCATCATGTTCATGCGGCTATTCCAAACAAGATGCAATTCACTTCATATTTCACTGTCCTCGTTATGCTTACCATAGAAATATTATATTTACCAAACTCAGAAACACGACAGATATGTTCACTAACTTAACCGAAAAAGAAGTTTTCACAAACGCTCATTTTTGGAAATGGTCTCGGTAAGAACCTTCAGCTGTGTGCAGCCTTAGCATTTCAGACGTTTCTTATCAACACAAAACGCTTTAACAGAAACAATTAACATACAAAACTAACCATGTGCTGCCGGGTGCGGGCGCAGTATGAGTACCACAAATGTGTGCATACTTTGTGCCGATGGGGCGTGCTGGCGGGGCGGGCGACGATTGGTGCACCGTGTCGGTGGTCAAGTTTTATTGGATGGAAACGTTGTTGCGAGAGGCACCTCGAATTAAGATCATTTTCGTCTTTTGTGCCAATCGCAAAATTGTTCATGCTATGTGTGCTATGATGTGCTAAATAAATAAACAAACAAACAAACAAACAAACAAACAAACATAAAATATAAATGTATGCCTTAGGAATGGCACAAAATAATGCAAGAAGATGTGCCGACAAAAACGTGAGGTAAGAAATATAACGAGCACCCGAAACTTGCCGGGATAATTGTGATTCTGTTTTAGCATTGGTGATGGACAAGACAGACTTTCAGGTGATGATTGAACTTCAATATACACAGAGAAAATCAGAAGCAATATAAAGAAAATTGGACACGTTTCAAGGACAGAAAAAAAATCCTCCTAGATCTATCAAACGAGAATGCGATAGGTTTTCCAGACATGTCCCAATTCCTGGGTTCGTGATTAGATAAACGGCTGATAAGTGCATGGGGTGAACATTTCAGACAGATAGGTTTCCAGCTATATGTGTACAAGAATTAAATCTGATAGCTTTCTCCAGTAGTGGAGCGTGGCCAGATCTCCGGACCACAGTACCGGCACAGTCATTGACCTTGACCGTAACCACACGACAGGGTCAGTGACGGCGTATAAAGCCGGCCGGCCACCACTGATCAGCACCAGTAAACCAACACACCACCTCCAGCAAACATGAAGGTACGGTTGGAGTGTACATGCTCGGTGTGAACTGTGACAGCGTGGAGACTTGTATCTGGAACGAATAAAGCCGTACCCAATAACTATACTAGATGCATCTGGAATCTTCTCATTGATTGCGGAGTAATACGAGGTGCTTCATGCGATGCACAATGATGAAATCAGTACATTCACTTCATGTGGATTATTTCTACGATGTGCAACAGGGACAAATGCTCGTGAAATAACGAGACATGAATTACAGTCGTCGTCCTAATGCGGGTTATCCCTGTTTCAGTTCTTCGCCGTCGCCGCTCTTTTGGCCGTTGCAGCCGCCCAGAGCTACCACGCTCCGGCCCCGGCCTACCACCAGCCCACCTACGCCCCGGCCCCGGCCTACCACAAGCCCACCTACGCTCCGGCCCCGGCCTACCACAAGCCTACCTACGCTCCGGCCCCGGCCTACCACCAGCCCAGCTATGGTCACGAGGAGAACTACGACACTCCTCCCAAGTACGGCTATACCTACGATGTCCACGGCTACAGCGACTACGACGCCAAGTTCAACGCCCAGGAGGCCCGTGACGGCTACAGCACCCAGGGCTCTTACTCTGTTGTCCTTCCCGACGGCCGTACCCAGACGGTGACCTACATCACTGCCGATGCGTACTCCGGCAACGTGGCTGAGGTCACCTACTCTGGCGAGGCCCAGTACCCCGCGTACCACCCTGCCCCTGCCTACAAGGCCGCTCCTGCCCATAAACCGGCGAAATACTAAAATAGAAAGACACAGACGCTGTATGAGTATTGTATTTATGTGTGACAAGATGAATAAAGGGTGCTGAAGTACGTCCAATGGCTAATGGAGGAGGTTACTTCTAGTGATGTACTTCTGGTGTTGGAACAAAACTATATGGTAACCTATGTTCGTAGACGGGAACTGCCACCAAGAAGAGCAAAGTGGAACGAACATGGTGAAATAGAGGAGCTTGATGAAATGTTAACTTCAGTTGTGAACATGGCGCAATTGTCACATGTCCAGACACAAATGGAATTGAGGTATCTTGCTGGGAGGGTACGCAATTGGGATCTCAGGCGTGCAGTACCCACAACACGGTGGCCTTCCAAAGAGCTGCTCTGTGAACGAGCAAGTCACAGCACGAACCAGCAGGCGATCCAAACTACGGAGAAAACACGACTTCTCACGTTGGAAATTGAACGGACATCACTCGCAGAAGTACCTCGGAAAATAGCGAAAACCTATTATGGTGCGAATATCTTCCAGTCTGCTCCAGAATTTCTTAATTGTCACCAAAGGAGCAACTAAAATATGCACCTACCTTATTAATGCATGGTGCATGGGCTGACAAGCTTTGACAATCCATAGTCAGAAAATGGATGGTGAGACCTCAAAATCAATACTGTAGTAGGGTGTGACGCGGGAAAATTGCTTGTCAAAAGATAGTACAAGAGATGGCAATTCCGGTAAAGTGTGGTAAAAAATATTGTGGGGAGTGGGGGCTGATAACTTCAAACGGCTCAATAGCCGATTGATCGAGCATGTCAGCACCGGAACTGTTTGCATGCAGTTGAATGTTGTGCTAAATGTTGCGTATCAGAATTACATATCAGGTTCTTTCAATGCCGTTGGAGTTTACGGACAAGTATAAATATATCAGTGGAAGTAGAGTAGGGAGTAGTGTGCTCAAAGTACACCCGAAAGACCATGCAATATTGAACTGCACATGAGTATCACTTATCACAGAGAAACCACATGAGATGCGGTTTCTCTCCAGTTTCCGCTTGGTACATAAGTGACAACGTTACTTTTTTTAGGTGAAGGCATGACCTCCCCAGTCATAACTGTGATCTCATTTACTTCATGAGCAATGATTGCCGACTTAAAGATGCCTTCAAAAACGGAATTTCTAACGAAAGCACACCCTGAACTACTGCGCCTCATCTGCGGGACTTCGATTGCCGGAGGTGGCGTCCATTAGGTACTGTCGGGGCCACAGTCTCTGTCCAACTAACCCCGACCAGCCGCAGTAATACTAAAGCAATGGGAGACGTCCAGTGGGTACTACGTGGGCCACTGTTTTCTCAGCTAGCATGTAACTGGAGGTCCCCCTGAACTGGAAAAAGAGCAGATAATAACATATTAAGACCATTTGGAAACAACTTTCCTTTAGTGTTGCAAAAAGATCGAAATCATTTACATTTTAGCTAGCTTAGCAGCACAATTCGCTAAAACCAACAGAAAACTCAGGCTGATTCGTGGAACGTTCGGCGAGACGTTGGGATTTTTGCTGGCACGAAATTACGTTCACGCTTCAACCTAACCACAAGACTGATGTAAATCAAATGTTCGGGTCTGCGAACGGAAACGACACGTATTTGCTGAGAATCATATAATTACAGTCTTCGAAAAGAGAAAGCACAGACGGAGCCAACGCATTGACCAATGAACACTTAACCAAAAACAGCACACATCAGCTACACGCAGACGGTTTTCGTTTTTTTTTTGGGTTGGTGTCCTGAAGTGATGCTCATGTTATTTTAGAACATGGCTTCCGTTTGTAAAATTTCACGAGCCAATGTCACGTGATACCTTTCTGAATGCATTTCTTCACACCATAACTTCCATCAAAAGTCGTACATTACAACCAATTGCACAATTATGATGAAACGCAAACTCAGCCAGATATCAAAATAAACGCGAGCCGCGTTATAATAAACGTGTCGCGATAAAATTATACGAAACAAAAAGCTCATCAGCAGGTGAGGTCAGAGCTGCCATATTGAACCGATACTTTCCTGGAGCAGAGTAATTATGGTCTGGCACTGGTGGTGGACGATAATACATTTCTGGCGGTGATTTTATGCCAAGAGATCAAGCGAACACATCGCGGGTTAGCTACCAAATTTGACTATTTAAAGCACCGAAAGCGTGTCCACTAGAGGTCCAAACTGCAAAAAGTATTTAATGTCTTGTTCCTAACGGGTGCCCGTACCACATACATCATGATAAGTTCCCCTGCCAAAAATTGGACTATTTCAACAATTTTTTAGAGGTGGCTCCAAAGTCCACGTTTGTTCCCATAGCTCTGCTGCGGACTATCCTACCCGTCAACGCGACGCCTTTTTTGTATCACTGAACGTTCGATGCTTAGTATTACCTATTTATATGTTAAAGCAGAGCAAGCTTGGGCTATTTTAGCAATCGCTTGGGCTAAGTTTTGTGCTGGTCATAAGCCTCGCACATTTGCCGTATTGCATCTCCAATCCAATCCAACATTATCCTAACATGGGATAGACATTGGCGCCTATACCTACTGGTCGTGCTTTACTCGTGGAAAATAACAATAAATAGCAAAAAATAACAAGAATACAAAAATTAATTAGATGAAAAGTGCAATACCAATTATCCAAGGCACAAAGCACAAGTACCCATTCACACACCCGATCTCGTCTGGCTTCTCTCACTCGAGTCGGATTCGGAGGCGAATAACGTCCGTGACCCCAATGCCGCAGGCGCCGCTTGGTCAGCGTTCACCCGCGGCACAGCGATCACTACCTTGTATCAACTCCTGGCAGGGAGCCGGCCCACAGAAAGTTCTGCCAACAGACAGAATCGAACTACGGACCCCCCGAACTCCAGGTAGTGTATGTATTATCCAAGTACGCTTCCGAGCCGGTAGGAGCATGTTTGTCCCGATGACAAAAATACACTGGCAAAAGGCGAAGCTGAGTACAAAATTCACGGACCCGAAATAGAACTGCCCGGTAGATAGTTGGGTCCGGAGATCAACGCTACATTCATTGACTTCTATGTTTTCCCTCCTTGAACCTATAATTACAAATTACTAATCTTAGTCCGACGTTCTAACTTCCGATTATGTCACTTCTCACCAAGTGTCGATTTACCACACAACAACTAAGCAGCCAGCACCATCCGCGCTCAAACCTAGCTACGCTCGCCACGCTGAAGCGCGCACTCTGTAACGCCTCTTCCCTGCCAAGTCGCCGAGGCGCTTGCGCGCGCAAACAGCTGTAATTGTATCTACACTCAGCTGACTTCGTTGCTATAACGCTTAGGGTATCTGCTGAGGTTGAAAAATATCAATGTAGTTGCATGGCTACTGCTATAAAGGTGTACAGAGGTGTTAGCTGTTAATGCGGATTGCATGGGATCCTTAGGTTGCCTGCATTAATCTACGAACAGCAAAAGTGTGGAAATGGAGCCACCGCCAAAAATTATCCGATTGACCTCAAATTCGACTCAGATAGTTAGCACGTCAAGTGAAACGGGGGCGGCATTCAGGAGCAACAACTTTTAAACTTTTTGCAAATGCTATGCATTGGTGAACCGATCTAGTGTCCACCCAATGATGGACACGTTTTCGGTATAACAGAAGCTGACTATAGCGGCCCACAACAGAAGCGGCATATACAAGCGGCCCATAACAGAAGCCTATTATAGGACTACTAGTCACGTTGGATGTCGAGGGAAGGCTACTGATTAGATACACGACCAGAAATTGCATTGGACGAACATGTCAGATTCTCGGTTTTCCAGCTATATGCGTGCCAGCACTACATCCAATAGCTTTCTCCAGCAGTGGGGCGTGGCCAGATCTCCGGACCACAGTACCGGCACCGTCATTGACCTTGACCGTAACCACACGACAGGGTCAGTGGCGGCGTATAAAGCCGGCCGGCCACCACCGATCAGCACCAGTAAACCAACACACCACCTCCAGCAAACATGAAGGTACGGTTGGAAGGTGCATAGTCGGTGTGAACTGTGACAGTGTGGAGACCTGATCTGGAAGGAACAATGCCAAACCCAATAACCATTCTAGATGCGTCTCGAATCTTGTCACGGATTGCGGAAATACGAGGAGCTTCATGCGATAACAATGATGAAATCAACATTCACTTCTCAATGTGGATTATTACGATGTGCAACAGGGAAAATGTCGTAATACCGAGACATGAATAGGTGACATAATGCGTGCTATCCCTGTTTCAGTTCTTTATCTTCACCGCTCTTCTTGCCGTTGCCGTGGCCCAGAGCTACCACGCTCCGGCCCCGGCCTACCACCAGCCCACCTACGCCCCGGCACCGGCCTACCACAAGCCTACCTACGCCCCGGCCCCTGCATACCACCAGCCCAGCTATGGTCACGAGGAGAACTACGACACTCCTCCCAAGTACGGCTATACCTACAATGTCCACGGCTACAACGACTACGACGCTCAGTTCAACGCCCAGGAGGCCCGTGACGGCTACAGCACCCAGGGCTCTTACTCTGTTGTCCTTCCCGACGGCCGTACCCAGACGGTGACCTACAACACTGCCGATGCGTACTCCGGCAACGTGGCTGAGGTCACCTACTCTGGCGAGGCCCAGTACCCCGCGTACCACCCTGCCCCTGCCTACAAGGCCGCTCCTGCCCATAAACCGGCGAAATACTAAAATAGAAAGACACAGACGCTGTATGAGTATTGTATTTATGTGTGACAAGATGAATAAAGGGTGCTGAAGTACGTCCAATGGCTAATGGAGGAGGTTACTTCTAGTGATGTACTTCTGGTGTTGGAACAAAACTATATGGTAACCTATGTTCGTAGACGGGAACTGCCACCAAGAAGAGCAAAGTGGAACGAACATGGTGAAATAGAGGAGATTGATGAAATGTTAACTTCAGTTGTGAACATGGCGCAATTGTCACATGTCCAGACACAAATGGAATTGAGGTATCTTGCTGGGAGGATACGCAATTGGGATTTCAGGCGTGCAGTACCCACAACACGGTGGCCTTCCAAAGAGCTGCTCTGTGAACGAGCAAGTCACAGCACGAACCAGCAGGCGATCCAAACTACGGAGAAAACACGACTTCTCACGTTGGATATTGAACGGACATCACTCGCAGAAGTACCTCGGAAAATAGCGAAAACCTATTATGGTGCGAATATCTTCCAGTCTGCTCCAGAATTTCGGAATTGTCACCAAAAGAGCAACGAAAATATGTACCTACCTTATTAATGCATGGTGCATGGGCTGACACGCTTTGACAATACATAACCAGAAAATTGCTGGTGAGACCTCAAAATCAATACTGTAGTAGGGTGTGACGCGGGAAAATTGCTTGTCAAAAGATAGCATAAAAGATGGCAATTACGGTAGTGGGGTAAAAAATATTGTGGGGTAGGGGGCTGATAACTTCAACCAGCTCAATAGCCGATTGATCGAGCATTTCAGCACCAGAACTGTTTGCATTCAGATGAATGTTGTGCTAAATGTTGCGTATCAGAATTACATATCAGGTTCTTTCAATGCCGTTGGAGTTCACGGACAAGTATACATATTTCAGTGAAACTAGAGTAGGGAGGAGTAGTGTGCTCAAAGTACACCCGAAAGACCATGCAATATTGAACCGCACATGAGTATCACTTATCACAGAGAAACCACATGAGATGCGGTTTCTCTCTAGTTTCCGTTTGATACATAAGTGACAACGTTACTTTTTTTAGGTGAAGGCATGACCTCCCCAGTCATAACTGTGATCTCATTTACTTCATGAGCAATGATTGCCGACTTAAAGATGTCTTCAAAAACGGAATTTCTAACGAAAGCACACGCTGAACTACTGCGCCTCATCTGCGGGACTTCGATTGCCGGAGGTGGCGTCCATTAGGTACTGTCGGGGCCACAGTCTCTGTCCAACTAACCCCGACCAGCCGCAGTAATGCTAAAGCAATGGGAGACGTCCAGTGGGTACTACGTGGGCCACTGTTTTCTCAGCTACCATGTAACTGGAGGTCCCCTGAACTGGAAAAAGAGCAGATAATAACATATTAAGACCATTTGGAAACAACTTTCTTTTAGTGTTGCAAAAAGATCGAAATCGGGGTTTTTGTGTGGTTTATGGCGCCATAAGTGTCGATTACATTTACATTTTAGCTAGCTTAGCAGCACAATTCGCTAAAACCAACAGAAAACTCAGGCTGATTCGTGGAACGTTCGGCGAGACGTTGGGATTTTTGCTGGCACGAAATTACGTTCACGCTTCAACCTAACCACAAGACTGATGTAAATCAAATGTTCGGGTCTGCGAATGCAAACGACACGTATTTGCTGAGAATCATATAATTACAGTCTTCGAAAAGAGAAAGCACAGACGGAGCTAACGCATTGACCAATGGACACTTAACCAAAAACAGCACACATCAGCTACACGCAGACGGTTTTCGTTTTTTTTTTTGGGTTGGTGTCCTGAAGTGATGCTCATGTTATTTTAGAACATGGCTTCCGTTTGTAAAATTTCACGAGCCAATGTCACGTGATACCTTTCTGAATGCATTTCTTCACACCATAACTTCCATCAAAAGTCGTACATTACAACCAATTGCACAATTATGATGAAACGCAAACTCAGCCAGATATCAAAATAAACGCGAGCCGCGTTATAATAAACGTGTCGCGATAAAATTATACGAAACAAAAAGCTCATCAGCAGGTGAGGTTAGAGCTGCCATATTGAACAGATACTTCCCTAGAGCAGAGTAATTATGGTCTGGCACTGGTGGTGTACGATAATAAATGTATGGCGGTGATTCTATGCCAAGAGATCAAGCGAACACATCGCGGGTTAGCTACCAAATTTGACTATTTAAAGCACCGAAAGCGTGTCCACTAGAGGTCCAAACTGCAAAAAGTATTTAATGTCTTGTTCCTAACGGGTGCCCGTACCACATACATCATGATAAGTTCCCCTGCCAAAAATTGGACTATTTCAACAATTTTTAGAGGTGGCTCCAAAGTCCACGTTTGTTCCCATAGCTCTGCTGCGGACTATCCTACCCGTCAACGCGACGCCTTTTTTGTATCACTGAACGTTCGATGCTTAGTATTACCTATTTATATGTTAAAGCAGAGCAAGCTTGGGCTATTTTAGCGATCGCTTGGGCTAAGTTTTGTGCTGGTCATAAGCCTCGCACATTTGCCGTTTTGCATCTCCAATCCAATCCAACATTATCCTAACATGGGATAGACATCGGCGCCTATACCTACTGGTCGTGCTTTACTCGTGGAAAATAACAATAAATAGCAAAAAATAACAAGAATACAAAAATTAATTAGATGAAAAGTGCAATACCAATTATCCAAGGCACAAAGCACAAGTACCCATTCACACACCCGATCTCGTCTGGCTTGTCTCACCCGAGTCGGATTCGGAGGCGAATAACGTCCGTGACCCCAATGCCGCAGGCGCCGCTTGGTCAGCGTTCACCCGCGGCACAGCGATCACTACCTTGTATCAACTCCTGGCAGGGAGCCGGCCCACAGAAAGTTCTGCCAACAGACAGAATCGAACTACGGACCCCCCGAACTCCAGGTAGTGTATGTATTATCCAAGTACGCTTCCGAGCCGGTAGGAGCATGTTTGTCCCGATGACAAAAATACACTGGCAAAAGGCGAAGCTGAGTACACAATTCACGGACCCGAAATATAACTGCCCGGTAGATAGTTGGGTCCGGAGATCAACGCTACATCCATTGACTTCTATGCTTTCCCTCCTTGAACCTATAATTACAAATTACTAATCTTAGTCCGACGTTCTAACTTCCGATTATGTCACTTCTCACCAAGTGTCGATTTACCACACAACAACTAAGCAGCCAGCACCATCCGCGCTCAAACCTAGCTACGCTCGCCACGCTGAAGCGCGCACTCTGTAACGCCTCTTCCCTGCCAAGTCGCCGAGGCGCTTGCGCGCGCAAAAAGCTGTAATTGTATCTACACTCAGCTGACTTCGTTGCTATAACGCTTAGGGTATCTGCTGAGGTTGAAAAATATCAATATAGTTGCATGGCTACTGCTATAAAGGTGTACAGAGGTGTTAGCTGTTAATGCGGATTGCATGGGATCGTTGCCTGCATTAATATACGAACAGCAAAAGTGTCGAAATGGAGCCACCGCCAAATATTATCCGATTGACCTCGTGTGATTGTGGTTTTAGGCCGCATCGACCATGGTTGGTCATTTAGCGCCCATCCGATTGACCTCAAATTCGACTCAGATAGTTAGCACGTCAAGTGAAACGGGGGCGGCATTCAGGAACAACAACTTTTTAACTTTTTGTAAATGCTATGTATTGGTGAACCGATCTAGTGTCCACCCAATGGTGGACACGTTTTCGGTATAACAGAAGCTGACTATAGCGGCCCATAACAGAAGCGGCACATATAAGCGGCCCATAACAGAAGCGGTACATATAAGCGGCCCGTAACAGAAGCCTATTATAGGACTACCAGTCACGTTGGATGTCGAGGAAGGCTACTGATTAGATACACGACCAGAAATTGCATTGGACGAACATGTCAGATTCTCGGTTTTCCAGCTATATGCGTGTCAGCACTACATCCAATAGCTTTCTCCAGCAGTGGGGCGTGGCCAGATCTCCGGACCACAGCACCGGCACCGTCATTGACCTTGACCGTAACCACACGACAGGGTCAGTGGCGGCGTATAAAGCCGGCCGGCCACCGCCGATCAGCACCAGTAAACCAACACACCACCTCCAGCAAACATGAAGGTACGGTTTGAAGGTGCATAGTCGGTGTGAACTGTGACAGTGTGGAGGAACAATGCCAAACCCAATAACCATTCTAGATGCGTCTCGAATCTTGTCACGGATTGCGGAAATACGAGGAGCTTCATGCGATAACAATGATGAAATCAACATTCACTTCATGTGGATTATTACGATGTGCAACAGGGAAAATGTTACCGAGGGAGGTGACATAATGCGTGCTATCCCTGTTTCAGTTCTTTATCTTCACCGCTCTTCTTGCCGTTGCCGTGGCCCAGAGCTACCACGCTCCGGCCCCGGCCTACCACCAGCCCACCTACGCCCCGGCCCCGGCCTACCACAAGCCCACCTACGCTCCGGCCCCGGCCTACCACCAGCCCAGCTATGGTCACGAGGAGAACTACGACACTCCTCCCAAGTACGGCTATACCTACAATGTCCACGGCTACAACGACTACGACGCTCAGTTCAACGCCCAGGAGGCCCGTGACGGCTACAGCACCCAGGGCTCTTACTCTGTTGTCCTTCCCGACGGCCGTACCCAGACGGTGACCTACAACACTGCCGATGCCTACTCCGGCAATGTGGCTGAGGTCACCTACTCTGGCGAGGCCCAGTACCCGGCGTACCACCCTGCTCCTGCCTATAAGGCTGCCCCTACTTACAGCCATGCTCCCGCGTATAAGCCCGCCAAGTACTAAGTGGTTGATGGTTTATGTTCAGTGTAACTGCTGTATTTATGTGTGGCGTGACGAATACATAAAGGTTTATACATATCCTACAATACTTGCTGTGTTAATTGCTAGGATGATGCGATCAAAGCGCAAACCTCGAACGACGCGTTGGTGTTATATATATTGGAAGACACTATCGGTGAAACAAAACTGCACTGCGAAAAAATTGTCCGTCATATAGGACATAGGTGAAGTTCTTCGCTGCATGACCGCCGGCAACTCACCAGTCATTAGGCTTCTTACCCGTATTTTTCTTCTTCATTTTTTTTCGGCATACACTTTTTCCCACCCCAAACACCAAACACGCTTCACTGACAGCGCTAAATACGTGTTCAACGAATCGCATTTATCTAACTCACGCACACATACTACGTTAGAACACGTCCATCCAGCATCCAAATAGACACAACACAAGCTAATTAACCTAACGCATTCTAGATAATCATGTCCTCCCAACATCGCAGCACATCGCACACATCACGAGCATTATTGTTACCACCCGAGCTAATCGTCCACAAAAGTCTCCACTAGGTGCTAAACGCCTTCGATATACTACCACAGACGACAGCAGGCGCCCGGTAATCAATGGCACAGACAGTCTCCAGGTACTCCTGGAAAGTATGGCATGAAAACATTTCTCCCTGCCATACTTTCCCCATAATTTCTCCGAATAATGTGTTATATACCCTACAATTGATTTGTTTGAGGTGGATTTTTGTGTCCATAAACCTAAATACCATATCGCAAAGCGTCGCACAACTCTACAGGAAGTAATCACTTATTGTGTCAGTGTATTCACAATACTGACATATTGACATATGACCTTTGGCTGCCCACACGTCGACGCTATTGAAACATATCCTTGAGCTAGAGTGTAGCGACGACCCGTGATCTCTTGGTGCCCACCAAACACCATCGGCCAATCACCGCCCGCCGCCAGCTACACCTCCGTTATCACCACCGACCACACCCTCACCTAAACCGCCATGGACTACGTGTCCTGCTTCACCACTACCAGCCACGAGGGCCGACACAATACAGCTGCTGGTACGATGTCTACAGCAACACCGATCAAGGGGCGAAGTTCCTCCAACAGGACTGCGACAGCCAAAACACCGACGAGAAGCGAACTTCTCTGAGCAAACCCACCCTAGTACGTGATTGACGGCTTGCCCTAGAGGCGCACTGACCCAGAGCAGCCGCATTCTCTCTCGCAGTTGAATTTCAGGTGCGGCGCATCAGTAGAATATGAGCGCAACACGGCGAAGCGTTCGATATTCCTGGTTACCATCACGTGGCTCAACATCGTGCATTCTACCTGCATGACCGCCATGCCACAATCCCGCTGGATACATATTCAATAATTGCTCTTGTCTGTATATCTAGTGTCATCGGTACATTACTAGGGTCAGTATCGAGGTATGTTGTGGACGTACTGTGGATTAATACGACCTGCATATGCACACTGATGTGATAACTTCGTTCTCATGAATATTGCAGTGAGCACATCACTGAAAGAGATTTTGAACTTGACAGCTGGCTGAGACTAATAACCTGAAAAAGTTATCCATATTTTTGGGAGACGCATCGGGACCGCTGGGCTCGTTGAAGCACTTATATGAATTTATCATTCATCATTGAAAATCAGCTAGATTGAGTGACAATTGACTGTGGGTTTCGAAGCATGTCAATAATCTTGTGAACACCATCGACGTTTTTGGACATCAGAGACAGCGACACTCACCGCATATGTAGAGTTTCACTGAGAGACTCTTGAAGCGCCAAGGCTATCTGCGCTCGACACCGTCGAAGTTGAATTATGGCCTACGGCAAATCGTGTTTCATCTGGACATACCTGCAGGAAGAGACACCAGTCAACAGCACGAAAAGGGGCACGTACGATGCCTGGTTTTAATGGTGAACCAGCATGCTTTGTACATTCCACTAGAGGTGACAATATGAAGCATTTTTAGACCAAAGCCAGAGCCCGGCCGGTCTGCTATTATCAAGCCCGACGTGAACCCTGTGAAAATGCAGTGAAAGCCAGTCAAAAGACCGGCATATTGCATATGCGTATGCGACAATATAATTGTTTATCGAGTACTTCAATGGAGGTGATAGTACAATTGAAGGCAGTCCATATAATAACGCATATATACATAAAGATCTAACGCTTAATAAGAGGCGCCCATCTGGGCCATGCCCAAGAAAGGACACCATATGAAGAGAAAATAGACTGAAACCTTTTGATTAGCGTTATATCTGAGTTTTGGAGAATGTGTCTTTCAAATTGTGCTACCATGGTAAATATCAGCATCACATGCTCGAAGGCCGGCTCTGAATCCACCGTCAGGTACATCGCTTACTGGTATAATATCCGATGCACAAATATAAAATTATAGGGGCATGAATCCCACTCCATTCACCACAATTCCAATCGTCCTATTACACAGCTTATGTTTCCATAAGTGTTGGAGACTTAAGCATTTTTAAAATCAATTTATAAAGGTTTTAAAATTTTGGAAAAATAACGTACTCTTTCCAATTTCGCTTCATAATAAATCATAGCTCATACATGTCCATTATGCATCTATATAATGCAATTATTAAGTCCACTGAAAAGGAAGAAATTATGTGTGGTTTACATGTTAATTTGAAAAAGGCCTTAGACATAGTTAGGACTGAGATATTAGTCAGAAAATTACAATGCACGGGAGTTGAACGTCCCCTTCTTAGAATACTAGAATCATACCTTTAAATAAATATTAGCAAACCAAAGTATATGAGATTTTACCTGAACGAAAACAAATTTCTATGGGTGTTCCTCAGGGTTCCATTCTGGGACCATCATTATCCATCATACATATCAATGACTTGCCTAGAATTTCGAAACCATCACGTATATACCTTTTTGCTGATGACACGGCTATTCTTGTCAAGACCAGAAGCATACATGGATTACAGAATAAAATGAAGTCATAGTGTCAGAACTAGCGAAATGTTTTCAAGCACATATGATGTCACTGAATGTAACAAAGACAAATTACCAAATCTATTCTGGAACTCCCATTAATGTCATATATATATATATATATATATATATATATATATATATATATATATATATATATATATATATATATAATGATCACTCTTGCCAAAGTGAACAGAAAACTTGGGATAGTGTTGGATGAAAAGTTGGCTTGGCATAGGCACATTTATTATGTTACAGCCATCATTAGCAGAAACATAAGTATTATGGGAGGGAAAATACCTCATAACAAGTCCCGAACTGAAGTGTTTATACAACTCCTTAATCATTCCCTATTTAAAACGCTATGCTGTGATTTGTGGTTCTAATTATGACACTAGGTCAAACCAAGTGATAAAATCCCAGAAACGTGCATTGTGAATTATTGATTATAGACGTTATGCATATCCAACAAAGGAGTTAGTTATGAAGTACTATATTTTAAAGTTAATTGATATGGTGCAAGAACAAAACATATTAATACTGCACAAATTTGTCCATGATACATTGCCGCATGCCATGAGAGGCACCCATGTGTTGGCTGCCCTGGTCTACGGACAGCTCACCATGAGAAGCACTACATTGAAAGACCAAATGAAGGTGCGTGCAGCTAAATGAGATAGGCTGCTGCTGAATCTGATATGGGGACAAAAAAATAAAGAAAAAAGGTGTGATTAGCGATGAAGGCAATCTAAATCGTAAGACATAAAGAAATCAAAAGCTTAAGGCTTAATAAGAGCTACTGGGGCACACCTAGGTTAAGCCTATGCAGGGAAGATACGCAAAGAAAAACGAGACTGTAACTACATGGTGGTGGTTATTGGTTTTACGACACGTCGACCGTTGAGTCATGTAGCGTCGCAAATCTCTCACGACGATTGGTTGCGGGCGAGGAGTAGCGACAGGTGAGACTCCAACCCACAATCCTTCGATTGTGAGACCGCAACTACATAATCAGGAGCACGTCCTGAGTTAAAAAAGAATACTTAAAGACCGGTACTGAAATTACTGCCAACGTACACCTGCTACTAGCAGACGTTCCACATATATCCGCATGATCAAAGACAGAATATTCAAGTCCAATCACAGCCAGAGGCACATCCATAGGAGAAGATATATCAACAGCATAACTTATTATCTACATTATCATTTTGACCCAACCTCCGGCTTTCATACACCCTAAATCTTCAGCACCAAAACTACAAGCTACCAGATTAGCAGATTCTGAACAAATGGAGCGGGCATATAGTTAAGTACCTCTGCAAATGCTTGCCTGTCAGTAAATGTGGACCGATACCTATGCCAATTTTTGACGAATTTGGTGATATAAGTGGTGGGAATGGTGGAGCTCATGAACTGATAAATTCCTCTTCACCTGACTACCTAGATCTTGTCGTCATTTGCAGCTGGGCTAGAACCGACACGCGGCTCACTGCTGCCGGTGGTAAAACTAAGAAACTACCAACTACTATTTGATATACGCGGCAATTGCTACAGTGATGTGCCAATATTCTATAGCAGCGGGGCATTCCTACAATGCTGTGTCGAGATTCTGCAGCAGCGGGAATTGCTACAGTGATGTGCCGATATTCTGCAGCAGCATGGAATTGCTACAGTGATGTGTCGAAATTCTACAGCAGCGGGGAATTGCTACAGTGATGTACCGATATTCTGCAGCAGAGTGGCATTGCTACAGTGATGTGCCGAGATTATGCAGCAGCGGGAATTGCTACAGTGCTGTGCCGATATTCTGTAGTTGCGGGAATTGCTACAGCGCTGTGCCGAGATTCCGCAGCAGAGGGACATTGCTATAGTGTTGTGCCGATATTCTGCAGCAGCGGCTATTGTTACAGTGATGTGCCGATATTCTGCAACAGCGTCTATTACTACAGTGCTGTACCGATATTCTGCAGAAGCGGCTATTGTTACAGTGAGGTGCCGATATTCTGCAGCAGCGGCTATTGTTACAGTGCTGTGCTGAGATACTGCAGAAGCGGCTATACAGGATGTGCCGAACGCAGCAGCGGCTATGCACAGTGCTGTGCGAGATTCCAGCAGCGGCTATGCACAGTGCTGACCGATACTGCAGCAGCGGCATGCACAGTGCGTACCGATATCTGCAGAAGCGGCTATGACAGTGATGTGCCGATATCTGTAACAGCGTCTATGCTAGTGCTGACGATATCTGCAGAAGCGGCTATGTACCGATGTGCCGATATCTGCAGCAGCGGCTATCTACAGTGCTGTGCTGATATTCTGCAGCAGCGGCTATTGTTACAGTGATGTGCCGATATCTGCAGCAGCGGCTCTTCTACAGTGCTGTGCTGATATTCTGCAGCAGCGGCTATTTTTCTCAACAGCGGCTATTGCTACAGTGCTGTGCTGAGATTCTGCAGCAGCGGCCATCCGCTCGCAGCAGCGATCTCTGACGAATGGCACTCTTTCGAGGCAGTTGTGGCGTGACAAATGTGAATAAGCAGCCGGCGTGGAATGTGACGTACCAGCATGCTATTGGTATGTTGTGAGCTGTATTTGTGATCCACTGTTCACTTTGTGTTGTCTTTTAATTTGCTTAAAATTTTAATACACTGTGGGCTCCCAGAAGCTAATGGTTCTGAACATATGGACGTATATAAGAGGTCTGCACAAGTTAGTGAGCTTGGGCTTTTGTGCTATGGTGATGTAGGCAAGAAGACACCTAAGATTGGCAAAAGTCAAAGCTTGCCAAAGCCCAATGAAGACTAAAGGCCTCCAGAAATTTGGCGAACAACCAATATGTACTTTCTGCGCACGGTTCAAGGGTAGGTAACAGGCAAATAGGCTCATATGCTTGCAAGGGCATGGCGACATTGAGTGGACCACTAACATTTTAAGGTTTTTGCTTTTGTGCAGCGCCGGTAGCAGGTACACACACAGGGTTGACCAATTGCGCATCTGTTCATCATTTAAAGTGTGAAACATTTTCCTGTTGACCACGTGCATCATGCCAACCAGTATTTTTGATCTGTTGAAGGTACCGTAATATCAGGGAACAAAATGTATGCATGGGAGGGCATTGCATATAATGGGTCAAAATCACCAAGTATTGATACAGAGGTAAATTAGTGTTAAACCTATATATGAACAAAATTTGGAAATGATGAGAAAAGGATTTTTTTGCAACTTAAAATTTAAATGCATTATAGAAACCATGAAATGCTATGCGGAATTGTTGTTCCCAATTTGACATGTTAATCATGATAATTAAGTTGAAAGTACGCTAACAATTTCACTTCTGTTGTAATATGTCCATATGCATTTGGATAACACCAGGCCAAAGCGCGGCATGGCATACATCACAAGGCGTGGTAAGCGAGCCCGCCACTTCTGAACGGACTTTCCGTTATTATATTTATAATCTCTAATTCACACAACGCAAGCAACGACATCCAGGGTTCGACGGGCTCTGTCACAAGATCACGCCATGTCAAGCCCATGTCAAGAGGCACGCATCACAAAGTCAAGACACGCACAACACACAGCACCGACCAACGGCACATATTTGACGGTTCACCAGGCCAGCGGCTTCTGGCCCTATGGCTATAGCGGGACCACGCGTGGAAATTGGGCGTCCGCCGTCGTGCAAAGTGCATTGCGCAATCGTGTACGGTGGTCTCGTTGCACTGGGTGTCCGTGCTAGCCGGCGCTCGTTGCACACCACCGTGACCTCGCAGCCGGAGCGGTCATGACCGAGCAGGTTGTGGTCTCCTTACATGCCGACAGCGCCCGTCCGGGGCGCGCCAACTCTCCGGTGCGCTGCGTTGCAAATTCATCATGCCGACTGCTCACAACATCAAACACAAATTCCGTGCGTGGCTGGTGTGCCAAGTGATAACACGCATTCTTCTCGGTGCTGATAGTGCATCATCACACACAGTGAGCTCATTTCTCGGCAGGTCTAATTAACCCAGAGCGATTCAGCAGGTGCCTGGTGCAGGTAGAGCAACCGCCGCTGACCTCGGTGGTGAGCGATCTGGTAATCTGAGACGTGGGAAGCGTCTGGCGCGCACTGCGAAGCCTGTGCCCAACAGCTGCAGCATATTGTCTGGACGAACTGTACCGATGACCAGCAGCAGGATAAAAGCACCTTCGCGATCAGAATATGTAGATTCATGCACATACACTCTCGCTGGGTCAGTACGATGCGGCATGCGCTTGACGTCACGCTTGAACGACAGCGTGCGACATTCACCTTCGGTAGGTCTCAGCACACAGCCCTAGAAACTAGAGTTCTGGGCCGCCTTTGCCAAGGTCTGAGCCGGCGGCGTTACGCAACACGGCAGCGGCGCAGGGCGGTCCGCGGGTGTGCCGAACTACACGCGGCCGGGCACACCCATTACGTCCCGCCGGGCCAATTTCGGCCGAGTCCGGCCGGCCACAGTCGCCCGCCACCTCGCGGTTAACGCCGCGACGGCGGGGTCAACGCGGGCGCAAGGTCACCGCTGTGGGAATCCGCCGCCGGCCAGTGAGTACAGCCCGCCGACCCAGCTTAACGCCACGACGGCCGGGTCAACGCGGGCGCAAGGTCACCGCTGCGGTGACCTGCAGCCGGCCGGCCGGCACGCAGGGCTCCCGAGCCCACGGGCTCAGCAAAGCAGTTTGACGGATTTTAATTTGAGACGTCAAGATGAGGTGACTGGGGTGACGCGTTCATGTTCTCACCTCAGGGAATCCTTGGGTGTACGCGCATGGGACTGGAATAGCAACGTCCTTCCCAACAATCCCGTTGAAAATAACGGAAACCAATATCAGGTTCACGAAGTTGCCGCCAAACGGCGGAGTACAGCACATTGACAGCTCGCTAATGCGGATTTGTTTGTCCGCACGTAGTTCTCATGGTCTCTGACACATGTAAATATTGAACATATATTAAGAGTTACTTTTTGTGCCGAACAAGTGAAGACGTAACCCACTAAAGGAGGTACCTAGTCATAAAAGCATACACACCTTGTGGAGGAACAGCTAGAGGAAATGACAGGAATGAGAGAAACCTGCTACTGACTAAAGAATGTGCGCTTCTCAAAAAGTGAGAGAAACAGCTGCCTCAGAAATGTCATGGCTGCATGTTCTCGCCATGAACGGGCGAGCGGGATAAGGAACATTTGTAGACAGCTAGTCCAGGGATGAACGGGAGCGAGCCAGGCGTGCGCCCCATGGAACCCCATTGCTCCTGACCCACATTCACACGCCCGGCCCCTGAAGCAACCACGCCCATTTCCCGGCATGACCCCCGGTTAAACGGCGACCGTGAAGCAGTATAAATAGGCCCGAGCCGACAGCAGACAGCACTTGGCCCACCAGATCCAACACAGTCACACCATGAAGGTGAGTTGGCGGCACTGGGATAATCTCCATTCACCCATCTGGAATAGCACGCAAAACAGTCGTAAGGGCGACGGGCAACTAAACATTAAATCGACAAGGGTGCGTGCACGCATCAGCTATGGCACTCCCCCACTGCCCTGTCGACTGCCCGTATTGTCTTACGTTAAATCTAAAAAGCAGGGAGTGGGAGAGGTTGGTATAAATGGACTATTGACGTGACAGTGAACCATCGAAACGTAAATGAAACGGTAGCCGGTAGAAACGATAACCTCATTGCTCGGTGGTACCGGCTCCACTGGTACCGGCTCCAGTAATACAGGCTCCACTGGTCCCGGCTCCACTGGTACCGGCTACACTGGTACCGGCTACACTGGTACTGGCTCGCGTATCATGCCGTACATATCACATCATGTCACGTCACATCATGTGACGTTACCGCATGCGCTCTTATTCTACATGCATGTCGCTTGCCGCATTTATCAGACGCAACAAATACAGATGAACGAGTCTGGTCTTTTTAGTTGCCTTCCCCACCCTGTTACATGTTCGCTATGTCCTAGCATTTTGATACTTACTGTCATTTTATCTCCAGTGCTCGCACATCATACATGCATTAGCAACCACCACTCCGCTTAATGTTGCATGCTCTCTGCTCCTTTCAGTTCTTCGCCGTTGCCGCTCTTCTGGCCGTTGCTGCAGCCCAGAGCTACCACGCTCCGGCCCCGGCCTACCACCAGCCCACCTACGCCCCGGCACCGGCCTACCACAAGCCTACCTACGCCCCGGCCCCTGCATACCACCAGCCCAGCTATAGTCACGAGGAGAACTATGACACTCCTCCCAAGTACGGCTACGCCTACGATGTCCACAGCTACAATGACTACGACGCCAAGTTCAACGCCCAGGAGGCCCGTGACGGCTACAGCACCCAGGGCTCTTACTCTGTTGTCCTTCCCGACGGCCGTACCCAGACGGTGACCTACAACACTGCCGATGCCTACTCCGGCAACGTGGCTGAGGTCACCTACGAGGGCGAGGCCCAGTACCCCGAGTACCACCCCGCCCCTGCCTACAAGCCTGCCCACAGGCCTTCCTACCCCGCCCCATCTTACCAGCCCGCCAAGTATTAAGTCAGCTGTTTGACTCTGTCGCGTGTTTGTCAGCTTCACTCTTTCGTGTGAACTGTTCACCGTTTGTGGATGTGTGCTATATTTAAAGAGTGAATGCAATCATTCACCAATACACAATATCCGCAATGCTCTGCTTGATTACTCGTAAAACCAACCCTTCTGAAGTGGGAAGATTACTAAAATGGTACAAAGCAAGAATCGAGTGTAGGATGAGGCAGGAATAGATACCCATCCCACCATTACTAATTTTTTTAGTGTGTCTTTTCAACTGTCATTGATTGAAAGTAAACGACAATTTCAAACTAAAAAAAATCACAAAAATCCGGGCAAAAGATCATCGAGCTGAAGTAAAAATGGTCTCCAGCGTGCAATCCGAATACATTATTTAGCATCTGCATGACAATGCTGCTACGTTGTCAGATAGCTTCAACAGGTCGAGCGCACTAGCGGCTAGAAACGACGCCGAAGAATTCCGTGTGCCGGCTCCCAGTTGTCACCGTTCGCATGATGCAGAGTGGGGAGGAGGGGCGCGGGATTACATCGACACACGTTGCAGACCGGCCTTGCTCAATCGTGGTGTTCAGGAGGAAAATCGTAGTCTCGGGGACGGTGATACCAACCATGTTGACAAGCAAGATCAAAGTGCCACCGGTAGCATGATGGTTAACATCAAGGAAAGGCTATGGCCGATTTGCCGTGCTTTGGATCGCCGCCTGAAGTCTAGATCTGCTGTCTCGATGAGGCAGAACACGAAGTTTTGGGTACTCCTCCGTATCTGCATGCAAAATGGCACGCGCCGCAGAACATTTGTATACGGAGTGTTCTAAATGTAAAATTCAGCTAGGAGGTTGACAGTGAGTGGCCACAGGCACAGTGGAATTCGAAGCTTTCCCCTATACATTTGGATGGCCTCAATAATATCACGCACTTGTGAGGAAATTTTGCATGTCTCTGTGCCTTTCCACAACATTTCTTCTGAGCATCGCACATATTCACAATAGCATCATGAATATTTCCTGCTCACCGTGTCGTAGAATTGTCAATGGAAGATCCAGTGACCCCCATGTTTCCGACATGCCCAACACATTCGTACCAAAACGCGAAATATTTCATACCCGACGCATCTGCCGCAGGGACGACTGCAGTCAAATTGGAAGGACCGCATAATTTTCCTCGCAGATGGCTCAGTTTCAAAAACGACGCCTTTCGCCGGCTCAATGCAGATCACAACATACTTTGTTGGATACGTTTCAGAAGCATTCAAAGGTTGTGTGAAGTGAATCAAAGATGTTCTGAGCTAGGCGATTCAGTAGTTGCCAAGGATAAAACATGAATGACCTGCACATAGCAAATCGGTTAGCTACACACATCTAAGGTGAACATGAAGGAAAAATAATGCGCACATAAATCTCCGTAGTTTTGTAGCTTAGCTAAATAAACGTAGCATAATGATCATTCGTCCATCCTACACAAAGTCTGTCCAAATACCCTCCTCAAAGTGGTGCAAAACACCGAATGCTTAAATCATGACACCTCTCTGAAGATAAATGGCATTGTGATAAGTAGAAGAGAAAGTCAACATTTCGTAACAGGATATTAGCTCGCTCACCCCTGACCACCGTCAGTCACAGTTCACCAGTGAAGCCAACGCTGAATCCGGACTGGGTCACGACCTAATTTAGTGTGACATTGAGAAACTTTGATCAGTTTGTCATCAACGCGAGCTTAGACCAAATATGTGGGCTTTGAAGAAAGATATTGATATGCATAGTTGCATAATTCTTATGCTGATCGCAATAAATGTATACCATACAGTGGCCTAATTTATGAAGTGCAAAAACAAACAAGATATTCCATTTGGTTCAAGCCCGGCCGATCCTAGAGACGTATACCCCGTGTACATGAGCAGCAAAACTTCCAGATACGATGTGATTAGGACAACTTGTGAAAATAATGCTCTTGTAAACTGGCTTTTGCGGAGCAAAACATGCAAATAGCTTCGCGCAAATTTGCGCTTCGGGGGTGGAAGTTTACGATAAGCGCCAACCATTAATAAATAACGGTATGGCTGCAAAGGTCATCATACTTCTTGAAGCTATTCTCTGCAACGTTTTGAGTAAACCTGGGGTAATTATGAACAATACACGTCTTGTTTTTCATTCTAGTTGCACACCTAGTGCTGAAACACAAAAAATCAGACCCGCAACAGCTGAAAGCGACGCTGAAACGCCACGTCCTTAGTGTGTGTCCGAACCGTGAGCTTTACGATGTGGCGGAATGTTCAACGTGCGGATTTGTGACGGTTTTGCTGGTTTATCTCTTGCATTGCGTAGTGAACCTGATTTACCCTGTGTATTTCAGAATTGCACAGTCTATAACAAGGCCGTCTGAAACAATGCACTATTACATAGTCTGGAACCTATGTATACGATAGAACATAGTTTGGCCTGGAAACAATGCACCATTTGATTTACCAAGAAAAAAGGCTATGCTGTCATCGATAACGTGACATCTGCTACGTGAATCCCTCAAATTCATAGATTCCCTATATGTCTGCCCAACAACCTCTAACTACGTGGTTCATTGATTATACCTTGTGCCTGTGTACGCCGTTGCTCGAAGCGCTGCCTTACTCTTGCAAACGAACCGAGCGATCGAAACTTTTCCGAATCGATCGGATCAGAAATTTCCGTTTACGGCTGACCTGCTCATGTAAACATGCAAATGTATAGTTTATATTGTACACATGAGTGCCGCTGCCTCGGCTGTTTTCCAGCCGCTTCTTCCCTCGCCCAGCTGCAGCTTGCGGATGAGCACCAGACGTCACCGCTTGGGGACACGTACAATTTTAACAAAACAATAACACCAACTCATTTTCCGCCTGAGTAGCTCAGTGGCTAGATCGATAGCCTGCAAAGGTATCGGTCTCCCCGTCTTGGCACAACGGGCCAGGGTCGCTTCACGGGCTCGCTGTTGAAACCCCCGACTGGGATGGCCAGTTGGAAACTGACCATGCAAGGTCGAGGGCGCAGGCACTAGGCGACCGTGTCAGACATATGGACACCATCAACTTTCGGTCAAAGATGTGCCACTGAACGCGGAGTTCTCGTTCGGGAGGTGGGTTCAGGGTCAATGCAGTAAGCTTGCGCTTAGAAATGACACTTATTCTGTGAAGCTTCTCCAGCAACAACTCGAACTAAATGTTTTATTTTGTTAACTGCGTCGTGGCTGTGACACATGACGTCGGTGCCGCCCATGCGCTCAACTACGGTCACTTCTGTCTCGAGAAGAAAGTTTCCACCGACATATCAGCATTTGGCTGAGGCAACATATTTAGTTGTAGCATTAGCACGCCGTCAGACACATCCCATGGAAACACGCATCGCTGACAAAGATACTAATTAGTGCCGAATCGACTCCAGGCACAGTGGGAGTTCGCAGTCGTCAGTTTGATATATTAGTGCGGTTTCCATTCCAGAACTCGGGCTCACAGCGTGCGACTATGGAACCCCTGAAGCACGCCCCCCGCACATGCAAGCGTTCTGGTTCAACTGGCAAAGGGCACCACACCCATTGCTCCATGTACCAGAAAACCGCTGGTCACGTGATTTACAGTGTTGCCGAATCATATAAGACGTTGGCGTTCACGCTTTGGTGTCAGACAGCCCCACACGTTCTACAGCTCACAACATGAAGGTAAGCACTGCACAAGGAGACGTGGTCCGCTGTTTTGGACATGCCTCTTCATTAAACATCCACAGTGAATATGATTTTCGGCATGGCAATAACCAAGTAGTTCCACAGGTGTTCAATAAAACATTAGTTCATCAGCTGGTCCAATGTACCAAATAAGCATTTAAATGATAACTGTAATATTTATGTTTCAATCGTAATGTATAATTCGCTCTAACGCATGCGCCTGAAAACATTGGCCGGTAAGTTCGCATCAATAAATATATGTAAAACAAAACCATTCAACCACAGCTGACCGTAAAATGTTGCTCGCCACAAAGTCATCTAACACAACATGGCGGACAACAAACTGAGACCCACCAAACGAAACCTGGAGCGTCAAATAATTTATACCTACCAGAACTTCTCAAGGACAAGCAGTTTACCAGTCGATGAACTGCACCAAGAACGATGAATGGAAACGATTAATATCCAACGGCAACCCTAGTTAGTCACTTTAGTTTGGGTTGGTTAACTAGATTCCTTCAGTATCAATCCTATTTCACTCGTCAATCCACTCAGCAGCTAACCACTAGGACATTTCCAGCTGTCGCGCTGCATAACTGATTCAGTTGCAAACTGTCCACGACTGAATTCCACCATTTGGAACCGGGAATACATATCAGTCAGCCGCGGGGTTATTCAACCCATGAACAATTTCACTTCTTGGCTGATTCGTGAGCTATTAGGGCATACCAGGCAGCTGACAGATTTGGTGCTTTCATCCCGATGAAATTCCACCTGCAAGATTGGTTACATTAGGAAAATTCCGACAGGTATAATATGTACTGGGATCTCCGGCCGTTTCAAAAGCTTCCTCTTGAATGAAGTTATCCTGAGCTAGATCGGACAAACTTCATGTGCTTAAGAACAACAATACCGCACAGAAAATAACTACGTTGGTTTCAGGTCATCATCGTCGCCGCCGCCGTCCTGGCGTTCGCCGCCACCGCTTCCGCCCAGGGCTACCAGGGTGGCCAGGCCCACCAGCAAAGCTATGACGCGCCGGCAAGGTACAGCTACCAGTACGCCGTCGATGGCTACGGCGACGACGAGGCCCACTTCAGCGCTCAGGAGAGCCGGGACGGCGCCAACACCCAGGGCTCCTACACGGTCGCCCTCCCCGACGGCCGTACCCAGACGGTGAACTACAACACTGTCGATGCCTACTCCGGCAACGTGGCTGATGTCACCTACTCTGGCCAGGCCCAGTACCCCGCTCAAAACCGCGCCCCTACCTACAAGGCGGCCCCTGCGCCCGCCTATAACCCTGCCCGTAGGTACTAATGCCTTATTCATCGTGCACCTTCCGTGAGAGCGTAATAATCCAGACGAACAACGATTATATACTAGGAACGTGAAGGTCAGCACATGGATGCCAACTGTACGCTATTTATTGTAATACAAACTGTGATCATCAAAAGGAAAATTGAGTTTTCGGCTGTGTCGGACGATCCAGCATGACGTTGTGCCTTGTGATGCAGCATGATGATGTGTCTTATGATGCAGCATGACGCTGTATCGCATGATGAAGCATGCCGCTGTGTCTTATGATGCAGCATGACGCTGTATCCTATGATGAAGCATGCCGCTGTGTCTTATGATGCAGCATGACGCGGTGTCTTATGATGCAGCATGACGTTATGTCTTATGATGCAACATGATGCTATGTCTTATGATGCAGAATGACGCTGTCTTATGATGCAGCATGACGCTGTACCTTATGATGAACATGCCGCTGTGTCTTATGATACAGCATGACGCGGTATCTTATGATGCAGCATGACGTGTCTTATGATGCAACATGACGCTATGTCTTATGATGCGGTATGACGCTGTGTCTTATGATGCAACATGACCACTTCCTTCAATTTCGGAACTTAATGCTGCGTGAACAATCCGTACATGTGCGCCTGCCTCACACATGGTTCTACTCACGCTCCAGAACCTGGGATTGGGATAAGAAAATGAGTCGGTCATATACTTCGAAAGGGACAATTAAACATATGAACATGTGGAACTACCTTTTGTACCGCCTGATGAGTTTGGGTGTTTTTATCAAAGATAAACATGCTTAGTCATTGTCAAACAACACCGTTCAAACTTTTCACAAGACAACATTGAACGTGGCTCATGAAGATTCGGATTTCCTGTGACCCTTACGTCATAGGAGGAGCACTGCGAAACCATTCCCCTCCCTTCACGTACTCGCCCTCCGCTCCACAGCTTTTGCACACGGCGAGTGGATGGCACAAATCCCGTCCCACAGCACGCTGTGTTTGTGGTAGACGAAGCAGCGCCGCAGCAAGACAGCACACAACAGACGACGGAACCAATACAGCGTGAGAAAGAACCAGAAGAGACATACACAGTACAACATCTCGGGCGGACATTTCACAGGGCTGTCCGTGGTCATCCATGCATCGGACCGCTGACGCATCTGCCATACATCTACATCCTAACTAATCCAACAACACTTCCCCGATTCATCAGATAAAAGGAAAGAAGTACACAATTGTTACAGACCTAAATTGCAAGAACACGCATACGCATGGGTGAAATATAAACAAAGCAGTCTGAAATATTTAAAGCTGGACATGCTAGAGATTTCAGTGTTTCTTTTTCTTTCCCGTGAGCAACTTACACTATCTCAGGACAATCATGTAAAAGCTCGGTCATAAGGCTTCAGGGATCTCCCAAACTCGCATGTCTGCAGCCGTTGTAAACAATATGGCAATCGTAGAGCAAGCTAGAGGCACAACGCAATGGGGAGACAGGGGAAGGGAAGAGCCACGTAAGAGTTCTGCTTACCCAACATGAATAAATATAAGCTGGCGCAAAATCTGAAACACTGGTTCGTGTAAGTCACAACTTGGAAGGGAATGCCAATAACAAAGTAAAGCTCTCGAATGTTGCACTGCGCATGCCAATACCCTAGCCAATGCTAGGAATACTACTATAGGAATAGCAATACAATGCAAACCAAGCTAGCAATAGCAAATGCAGTGCTGCTTCAATGCGCTTCCAAGGCTGCCACAATGTCCACCATGGGTTTGAGCGGCATCAGATGGCGGCATCAGATGGCTTAACTGAATCGTGGCCGCCTGATTAGTACTGATGACAGTTCATGGCCTCATGATTTCCACGTGAAGACGTGGATTGCGTTTACCAAGTACATATTTATTAGTATTTGGCTGATGACTTCACGTGCTATAATAACTTTACCAGTTAGTCGAGTGTATCGGCATTGGCGACGACATGAATTAATATGTAAGAAAGTAATCGTATACAGAAAAAAAAATTGTGCAACTACCTCGCGAACAAGCTATCTCGTGAACACTCGCGATAAGTTGTCTCGCGAACAAGTATTGTATGATCGGAATGTGCTCTCCGCGCGAAGTTGTTTCTGTGAAAAAGGAATATATGAAAGAGATTTCTGTGAATACAGGAATATAGAACGCAAAACGATGCTGGGAAGAAACTTCAATGTCAAGCTCTATGAAAAAACACTGCTCGAGACCGAAGGTCGATAGGAAGGTAATTCTGAAAACGCATTGGCAACATTCAGTCTCCAGTACAAGTTTATGAACCCCGTCTCTTCGGTCAGACCTTCACACCCAGTCTCGGAGATGGAGGGTGGAGGGAGTGCTGATAGGAACCCTGCTTTAAATGCCGAACTAAGCGTCGCACGAAAATGAAAGAGGTGGCATCGCAAAGCGCTCGAAGAGTAGGGTCCGACACCACAGAAATAAAATTTTCCCCAAAAGTGACGTCCCTAGATGACTAGATTTTCGTGACTGAGATCATGTATTTGGCTCTGGGGAATTCATTTTAGGTGATATTTATAAAATACTCGTAATCAGAAAAGGACAGCGAAATCGACCGGGACCATACATTTTTTTGGCCCCATAAATCAACATTTATTGTTTTCTGCAATTTCAAAATTTTGAGTTTTCGAGTTTTCTTTCATTTTCCTTTTTTGATGGGTAGAGCTGACTAAAAAACCTTGTTCGAAGACAACATGCACTGATAAAATTCTTACTTTAGTCAGAATCTTCCATTTGAACTCTAATAGGCAAATATGCCAAAAAATGAGTAGTCAAAAACGAAAAATTCCTCCCCCACGTTTTGTGGAATACCTCAGGAGAAGCAAACACTGAAAGTTGTATTCACATATTTGTTTCCGTTAAAGCGTGACGACTGGTTGAACTTTTTTTGAAAGTGACCTCACTTGACCTAGACTAACTCGTTGACCCTAGATGACCAGACTTCAAAAGCTTGACACAACATGCCAAATTGATGTGGGAAAAGGCATGCCAAATTTAGGCGCGCCGCCGCGTGCCATTTTTTGTTCACTATTCGCGACAAACATGAGGGGGGAGGGGGCGGTTGAAGAACGCCCGAGCGGCGCGGGTTAAGGTTTTGTTAACTTAAATGAATGGAATACACTAACGACTAACCACCGGACTGATTTAAGTTGCTATGAAGAAAACAAAATACTTTCAAATACAGAAGTAGCACATAGCAAGCAATGAGATAGCATGAACTGCACTGAAATATTCAACAGAACTAACTGGAGGATGCTAAGCGGGAGTGCAGAATAATATCTTTCCAGTCTATTTCCACATCCTAGAAGACATTTGGCACACAACGCTGTTTTAACGGCATGATAAACGATTCATACGGACATCAACATTTTCTACCGGAGGAGCTGGGCGAGGCTGACCCACTGGCGTTCGTTGGATCCACACTGCAACTGACAAGTGACAGGCTCTTGTGTTCCAACACTGCACATTGATGTTGGCGACAGGCTCAACCATGTTTCAGAAGACCCTGGTGTATTCCGGATCGCTCCTCGCTTGTCAGCAAACGCTTTCATGAGCTCTAGGCGCGGGTAAACGCCATACTGCCATTTTCATCTCCACATACCCCCTGTAGGTGAACGGCAGGTCCAACGCCTTCACGGACACCAGAGTCGTCAGTGCTGTACCATACCATGCTCTTCGTTGTTCTCCATCTCAGCGACTGCAAGATGAAGTGGCCCGTAGACCAGTTCTCGGTCCAGATCATTGACATCTTGTTCGTTTATCAGGACCTGTCATGGACGCCCACGCTCGTGGCATGGATGGAGCCACTTCTAACCGTGTTCGTCGTGTTTTTAAACACAAATAACGGCAGATTTTTCACAATCCACACGTTGACAACAAAAAAACGTTACAAATATCAAAGAGACTATCGTGTGAGTAGGGACTGCATCGTTACTATGCCTTGAGACAGCTTACCCGAAAGGGATGTGCCCCGAAACGGTCCACATGAGGACATAATATACTAGTACATGGAAATGCATATATATACATATATATATATATATATATATATATATATATATATATATATATATATATATATATATATATATATATATATATATATATATATATATATATACGTGTACGCTCACTAGTAAATGGATAATAGTTGGGGGCGAAAACGAGCACAACCGACCACTTCGCGCAGACAAACATGTAGGAGACATTCATAAACGGGCATGACGTAGTCTACGAGTCAAGCGGCATGCAGCTTCTACAACGGTGATTGAAAGCGTCGCAGAGCAGTAGCACAACTACGAGTCAACACATCGTTATCACAACCATATTCTGAAAACACTTACCAAATATTCGTTCATGAACAAGGACAATCGTAATTTCGTAAATCGTACCACCTCTCGTTGGAATGAGTTTAGAGTGCACTTGACACAACGTAAAGTTGGCCAAGAACTGTTTGACTGAACATGTTTGTGTTCCTGATACGCCTATTTACCCTCCGCTTTATATCTTGAAGCATGCTTTCATTGACGTGTCAATATTTGGCTGAGGTATGAATTTGTTTTCAGCTTTAACACGTCAAACATAACGTTGCATGGAACGACAGATAAATGATACAGATACGCACCAGCATCAAATACTCCACTCGATACACGGTGGGAGTTGGTAGCCGTCAGCTGGACATGCCAGCGCCGTTCCCAGTCCACCACATAGGCTGAGAGCGTGCGGCCGTAGCGAGCCGCTGCGGTACGCCACTGGCGCACGCAAGCGCTCCAGTTCAAGTGGCATAGGGCACCACACCCCTTGCTCTCTGTACCAGAAAACCACTGGTCACGTGGTCTAGTGTCGCCGAGTCATATAAAACGTTGGCGTTCACACTTTGGTGTCAGACAGCCACGTGCGTTCTACAGCTCACAACATGAAGGTAAGCACTGCACAAGGAGACGTGGCCTCCTGTTTTGGACATGCCCCTGCATTAAACATCCGCAGTGAATAGCATTTTCGGCATGGCAATAGATCACTAGTTCCACAGATGTTCTATAAAGCATTAACTCATTAGTTGATCCTTTGTACCAAATAAGCATTTGAACGATAACTGTAATACTTCTGTTTCAATCGTAAATTATTATTGGCTGAAACACATGCGCCTGAAAATATTAGCCGGTAAGTTCGGATTACGAAATATATGTAAAACAAAACCATTCAACCACAGCTGACTGTAAAATATTGCTCGACACAAAGTCATCTAACACAACACGGCGGACAACAAACTGAGACCCACCCAACGAAAACTGGAGCGTCAAATAATTTGTACATACCAGAACCTATCAAGGACAAGCATTTACCAGTCAATGAACTGCACCATGACGGACGAAGGGAAACGACTAACATCCAACGGCAACCCTAGTCAGTTTAGTTTTGGGTTGGTTAACTAGACAGCTTCAGTATCAATCCTATTTCACTCGTCAATCCACTCAGCAGCTAACCACTAGGACATTTCCAGCTGTCGCGCTGCATAAATGACTCAGTTGCAAACTGTCCACGACTCAATTCCACGATTTGGAACAGGGAATACATATCAGTCAACTGCGGGGTTATTCAACCCATGAACAATTTCACTTCTTGGTTGATTCGTGAGCTATTAGGGCATAGCAGGCAGCTGACAGATTTGGTGCTTTCATTCCGATGAAATTCCACCTGCAAGATTGGTTAAATTAGGAAAATTCCGACCGGTATAATATGTACTGGGATCTCCGGCCGTTTCAAAAGCTTCCTCTTGAATGAAGTTATCCTGAGCTAGATCGGACAAACTGCATGTGTTTAAGAACAACAATACCGCGCAGAAAATAACTACGTTGGTTTCAGGTCATCATCGTCGCCGCCGCCGTCCTGGCGTTCGCCGCCACCGCTTCCGCCCAGGGCTACCAGGGCGGCCAGGCCCACCAGCAAAGCTATGACGCGCCGGCAAGGTACAGCTACCAGTACGCCGTCGACGGCTACGGCGACGACGAGGCCCACTTCAGCGCTCAGGAGAGCCGGGACGGCGCCAACACCCAGGGCTCCTACACGGTCGCCCTCCCCGACGGCCGCACCCAGACGGTGAACTACAACACTGTCGATGCCTACTCCGGCAACGTGGCTGAGGTCACCTACTCTGGCCAGGCCCAGTACCCCGCTCAAAACCGCGCCCCTGCCTACAAGGCGGCCCCTGCGCCCGCCTACAACCCTGCTCGCAGATACTAATGCCTTCACCGTTCACCTTCCGTGAGAGCGTAATAATCCAGACGAACAGCGATTATATGCCAGAAACGTCAAGGTCAGCACATGGATGCCAACTGTACACTATTTATTGTAATACACACTGTGATCATCAAAAAGAAAATTGAGTTTTCGGGTGTCGTATGATGGAGCATGACGCTGTGTTGTATGATGCAGCATGACGCTGTGTTTTATGATGCAGCACAACGCTATTTTATGATGCATCATGACGCTACGTCTTATGATACCAAATGGCGTTGTTTAATGATGCTGCATGACCCCTTCCTTGAATTTAGGAAATTAATGTTCTGTGAAGAATTCGTGCATGTGCCTCACACCTGGTTATCCTCACGCTGTAGAACCTGGGATTCGGATAAGAAAATGTGTCGGTCATAAACTTCGAGAGGAACAATTATATTTAAGAATATGAGGATTACATTTATGAACCTTTTGCACCGCTTGTTGGGCTTGGGTATTTTTATCAATAAGCAATATGCTTAGCCATTGTGAAACTACACCTTACTTAGTTATTTAAGTTTCAGGGCGCTTCGACCAGAACGTGATAATTTAGCGCCCATGTGAAACAATACCGTTCAATCTCTTGGAAAGACAGGATTGGATGTAGCTGATGAAGATTGAGATGTCCTGTGACTCTTACGCCATAGGAGAAACACTGCGAAACCATTCCCCTCCCCCACGTACTCGCCCTCCGCTCCACGGCAGCTTTTGCACATGGCAAGTGGATGGCGCAACTCCCGTCCCACAGCACGCTGTGCTTATGGCAGACGAAGCAGCGCTGTAGCAAAACAGCACACAGCAGACGACGGCCCCAACACAGCATGAGACAGAACCAGAAGAGACAGACACAGTCCAACAACATCCCAGACGGATATCTCACAGGGCTGTCCGTGGTCCTCTATGTATCGGAACCACGACGCACCTGCCATACAGTGTGTTTGTGGAGGCGTGACAATGCAGGCACGTGTCAAACCACAACACATTATTTAATGAAGGCCAGATCAGACAATATTCCCAACTCCAGAATACCTGCCTTCTTCGTGGCCGTCTCCCATCGATTATAAATATGCCTTAAATTAGCATTAGCATGAATACATGAACTTAACATTCCTCTTCACTTTTGCTAACCCTTACTCGTGTGCCCGCACTTCTAAATCTTAGCTTACCCAAAGGAAGCTGACATCACCGCGAAGTTAAAAACAGTTAATACTATGAAGCACATGGTGGTGTGAGAAAATACAATATACTGCATGCACTGATATATACGATAACACATCAGTTGAAACGACAAAATACCACATTATGCACTATGCAATGGGACGGTACGAGTCAACACTAACTCACGATGTAGCGGAAAAGATGACAACTTTCTCACAGCCACGTTTTCCTATATATACTACTACACAAAAGCCGATGGTCTAGCTTTGAAAACTTTATCATCTCAATGCAGGCACCCAAGAACAGAAGGCAAGCATACCAAGTGATGCACCTACTGGGAGTTAATGGAAGTGGAGAGAACATGACGTTCGATGGTGGTGCTGACGGGAATTGAATCCTAGCCGTCAAATCACACTTACCCGATTCATCAGATAAAAATAAAGAACACAATTTTTACACACCTAAACTGCCATACGCATGGGCAAAGCATAAACAAAGCACAGGCTGAAATACTTAAAGCTGGACATCCTAGAGATTTAAGTGTTTTTCTTTTCTTTTCAGTGAGGAGCTTTCACCACCTTAGAACAATCATGTGAAAGCTCGCTCATAATTCTTCAGGGATCTCCCATTATCGCATGTCTGGAGCCGTTGTAAAGAATATGGAAATTGTAGAACAAGCTAGAGGCACAACGCGATGGGCAGGCAGGGGAAACGGAGAACCACGTATGAGTACTGCTTACCCAAGACGACTAAAAATAAGCTGGCGCAAAATCTCAAACCCTGATTCGTGTAAGCCATAACTTGGAAGGGAATGGAGATACCAAAGTAAAGCTCTCCAATGTTGCACTGCGCATGCCAATGTCCTAGCCAATGCTAGCAATACTATTATTAGGAATAACAATACAATGCAAACAATAGCAAATGCAGGGCTGCTGGAATGCACTTCCAAGGTCGCCACAACGTCGGCCATGGGCTTAGGATATCCATTGCCGCATTGGGTGGCTTCACTGAATCGTGTGCGCATGATGATAAAAATTCGCACGATGATAATTCATGACCTTGTGATTTTCATCTGTAAACGTGGATTGCTTTTACCAGCCAAACATTTACTAGTATTTGGCTGATGCCTTCACGTGCTCTAAGAACTTCACCAGTTAGTCCAGTGTATCTGTACTGGCGACAACATGAATTAATAGGTTAGAAAATAATGATACACCGTAACTATCTCGCGAACAAGAAGTGCATGGCCGTGATGTGTTCTCCGTGCGAAGTTGTTGAGATTTCCGTAACGACAGGAATATAGAATGCAGAACGATGCTGGGAAAGAACTTCAATGTCAATCGATAAAGAAAAACTGCACGAGACCGAAGGTCCATAGCAAGGTAATTCTGAAAACGAGGCGGCAACCTTCAATCTCTAGCACAAGTTTAATTAGATTTGATTAACTTCAATAGATGGAATATATTAACGACTTATCACTGCACCGATTTCGGTTCTTAGGAAAAAAAGAGATATAGAAATAGCAGACACCAATTAATGAGATACCACGAAATGCACTAACATATCCGATGCGACTTACCGGAGGATGCTAAGCGGGAGTGCAGAACAATATTTATGCTGCATCCTAGAAGACATTTAGCACATGTTTTAACCTGGGTACTAAGACTACAGGGTACAACGGAATCTAGTAGGTTTTCTAGTTCCAGCCCGTGACGCAAGCAGAAATGTCCTAGACTTCTAGTATAATCTACGAGGAGTTTGGTATATATATGGTGACGTTCCGTAAACATTCCGAATATGTTTTAAAACCTGATTAAGATTCACTTGTGGCGCAGTGAAGACATCAGAGTGTTGTGGTTTGGCATGGTTTGACATACGGTGTTTCTGATTGTTGGAATGGAAAATTTAGATATTAGGCTGAGGATTATTGTTTGGATTCCTAGGGTATAGAACATGCTCTTAAGTTCGGTGCAGAATTTCTTCAGTTCATGGGATACAACAACCCTCAACGTGTCATCGTTCATAACGTTTTAAAGTTTCACGAATTGAAATAGAAACCATAGCTGGATATCCCAAATATAAACCTAGGCTTACCGGTAAATGTACGCTTTAATGCGGTTTTATGAATCCTTGGAATTTATCATTCTAATGTAATGTTCATAAAGTTGACTAACATGATGGAATCACTCATTTTTCTGGAGAAATGCCTACTTTTCAGGTTGTATGCAAAATGTATGACTTTGGAACATAAAATGAAATGTAAAGACAAAAATGCAGCACAACTTAACCTAGCATATCCTAACCCCCCTTTGGAGAAAAAGCTTTACTACCTATGTCTTGGAATATTATAATCCTGAGTGTGCCATTAACATCAGATGAAAGCAACATACGTGTTATGATCGATATCACCATAGTTGAATACCCATTGCACCGTATATGGAAACCATTAGATGGCACTAAATAGTAAGTACATTTGGCATGACATGCGCGTCATTATTTGCTCTCTAGCCCTGTGTTAAATAATAAGAAGGTAAGGAATTTTTCTAGAATAAGTGGGAAGTATCTGAGATGCAGGTTACCAGAATTAATGTTTACAATTATATCAGTATATATGCATGTCGGAATTGTTTCAGAGCTTTATAATTAAGGTGCATTTTGATGGACATATCCTCATTTCCAACTATGATGCTTTTGTCAGCTCAATTTGCTTGTTAATTACCATGCACAATAATGTCATTTTCTTACTGGAGTGCATATGCATTGGAACCATTGTTTTCTGCATGGTCCCATCCTAGACCATAAATCTTAGTAACTTGAGGTGCACTGTGTGCACCAGCTGATTCACAGAGACACATGACACCAAAAGGAAGAGGCACAACGAGTGCACTTGGGATAAAAATTGACCAACTGCATTGCAAAGGATACAGTGAAGAAGAGAATTTGTGGCCATGGATGCCTAAAAAGATTAATAAAACATCAAGCCACCGCTTTTTCTGACAAGGTGCATTTTTCTGATAACAAATAATCTCAGCATTTGGTACACATACCTGGTAGTAATGTTGGAGAACAGCAGGAATCATACGTGTGGTTTTCCCTTATACAAAAATGGTGTGGAAAAAGGGGCTGAAACATGTCTGCATATTCATACCAATACTATTAAACTTCAGTACACTGAATATTCAATTTCAGGTTAATTCCAATTGAAGCTTCATCAGTTCGAGTGGGTTGGTCACCCTGTGGACTCACTCATGGATACACTCATGGTTAGTGTTATCCAAAGGCCTTCAAGGCTAGTGCAGGGAAAATTCAAGCTTTCTATACAGATTCTTCCAAATGTTGGCTTCATGGGCTGGATTTTACATTGGAGGTCTAAGCAAGACCCTCTCAGTGATTAAGACCCGAAGTTCACACATCCAAGATAGAATAGCGTGGACAGTGGCGTACCTAGTACTTACATGAGGGGCAAACAGATTTAAAGGTGGCTGAAGAAACACTCATGCAAATAGTCACTGGATTTCGACCAGTATATTTCATAAGTACCCATTATCATCTTATGCGGAGATGAGTAGGAACAACCCAATTTGGCGCTGCGAGGTGCCAAACCCATCACAATCGTTCCGAAGTCAGTGGATTGCAACCCTCTCCCTCCTGTTCAAATACTTCCGAAATTACTGGCAAGTTTTCACATGTAAAATGGCCAGTATATATATATATATATATATATATATATATATATATATATATATATATATATATATGTATATATATAATGATTATTATACCGTAGATTATTAGGGTGAAAAATTCATGGAGTTAATAGGAGTCTCTACATTGAATGGTCACAAGCTCCATAGCACCCAATGTTAATGAAAAGTTTAAATTATTAGTGGACAGAGACAACACTGAGGGGGCACTCGGCCCTCAAAAATATAGGAAAGAACACTCCTGGTCTCGACGCATATGAATGAAAGATGGGAAAACAATCCTGCAAAACTAGCTGCAAGTTCCGTATCTGCACATGGGTGATAAGGACGTGATATTCCAATCGGTATCGGTACCAACACCGGTAGCCTAAATATAATGTTGACGCATTTTTCTGACCAGGAGGCTTCCACCGTCCCATGGGAGGCACATGCCCCTAATGCTCCCACCCTTATTTACGCCCCTGCACAAAGTGGGGAGGAATAATGTTGCAACAGTTATTCCTTACTTGCTCCTACCTCTCCTTCCCGGCCGCGATCTTCAGTTGGCCTGTCTCATCATACTGCTACTACCCGTGGCACCGCGCGATTCCTGCGGCGCTCTACATGAATGTAGTCAGCGTGGGTCCAAGCAAAAAGTATTGGTGTCAGGAGAATATAAGACTCACATTCGTGGACAAGATTCTTCAATCTCTCAAATGGACCCGATTTCGTCCAATTCTGATTGCATTTAAGATCGGAAATGTTGTGTGGAAAACACGTAAGTTTGGCTGGAGCTCCCACGGGACTGAGCAATTGTCCAGCCCATGTGACGTCACCGGTTGCCAAATGATATTGGAGGGCCCGGGTTTTAACGGCATGATACACGAGTCGTAAGGACATCAACGTTTTCTCCCGGAGGAGCTGGACGGGGTTGACCCGCTGGCCGTCGTCGGATCCCCACTGCAACTGACAAGTGACGGCGGGGCGCTTCAGGTCAAACACTGCACGGTGATGTTGGAGACAGGCTCCGCCATGTTTCAGAAGACCCTGGTGAGGTCCGCCTCGCTTCTCGCTTGTCAGCAAAGGCTTCCAAGAGCCCGAGGCGCGGGTAAACGCCGTGCTGCCATTTTCATCTCCACGTACCCCCTGGAGGTGAACGGCAGGGCCAACGCCTCCTTCATGGACACCAGAGAGTAGTCTGTGCTGTGACATACCATGCTCTTCGTCGCCCTCCATCTCACCAACGGCAAGATCAAGTGTTCCGTTGGCCGGTTTTTGGTCAAGACCATTCACATCTTGTTCGTTTATCTGGACCTGTCATGTCGTGATCTGTGATCTGTGATGGACGTTCACGCTCAGCACATGGATGGAGCGACTTTCAACCGTGTCTGCCGTGCTTTCAAACACAAATAACGGCAGACTTCTGGCAATCCACACGTTAAAAAACGTTTCAAATATGAAGGGGACTATCGTGTAGGCTGGGACTACATCATTACTATACCCTGAGACAGCTAACTCGAAAGGTATGTGCCCCCAAACGGCCTATACGAGGCCTGAGCGAGGACCTATACGATACTATACTAGTTTCCATAACTACGATTCAAACCGTAGGTAGGTTCCACAACCACGATTCAAGCAGCATGTAGTTTCCACAACTACGATTCAAACCGTCGCAGAGCAGTCGCATAATTACGAGGCATGGTGTCGTTATCATAACCATATTCTGAGAACACAACCCAAATATTCGTTTCTGAACAAGGACAATCATAATTTCGCACATCCTACCAGCTCTCGCTGGAATGAGTCTAGAGTGCACTCAACACAACGCGCAAGTTGACGAATAACTGTGTGACCGAACATGTGCGTGGTCCGGATAGGCTTACTTACCGTCACCTTTATCTCTTGAAGTATGCTTTCATTGACGTCCCAATATTTGGCCGAGGTACGAATTTTGTTTCTAGCTTTAACACGTCAAGCATAACGTTACATGGAACCACATATAAATGATACAGATCCGCACTAGTATCAAATAATCGACTCGATACACGGTGGGAGTTGGTAGCCGTCAGCTGGACATGCCAGTGCCGTTCCCAGTCCACCACATAGGCTGAGAGCGTGCGGCCGTAGTGAGCCGCTGCGGTACGCCAAGGGCGCACGCGAGCGCTCCAGTTCAAGTGGCATAGGGCACCACACCCCTTGCTCTCTGTACCAGAAAACCACAGGTCACGTGGTGTACAGCGTCGCCGAGTCATATAAGACGTTGGCGTTCACACATTGGTGTCAGACAGCCACATACGTTCTACAGCTCACAACATGAAGGTAAGCACTGCACAAGGAGACGTGGCCTGCTGTTTTGGACATGCCCGCTTTCATTGAACACCCATAGTCAATAACATTTTCGGCATGGCAAAAGATCAGTAGTTCCACAGATGTATTATAAAGCATTAGCTCATTAGTTGATCCTATGTACCAAATAAGTATTTGAACGACAAGTGTAATATTAATGCTTCAATCGTAAAGTATTATTTGCCGAAACACATGCGCCTGCAAACATTAGCCGGTAAGTTCGGATTACGAAATATATGCAAAACAAAACCATTCAACCACAGCTGACTGTAAAATGTTGCTCGACACAAAGTCATCTAACACAACACGGCGGACAACAAACTGAGACCCACCAAACGAAAACTGGAGCGACAAATAATTTGTACATACCAGAACCTATCAAGGACAAGCATTTACCAGTCGATGAACTGCACCATGACCGACGAATGGAAACGATTAATATCCAACGGCAACCCTAGTCACTTTAGTTTGGGTTGGTTAACTACACTCCTTCAGTATCAATCCTATTTCACTCGTCAATCCACTCGGCAACTAACCACTCGGACATTTCCAGCTGTCGCGCTGCATAAAGGACTCAGTTGCAAACTGTCCACGTCTCAATTCCACCATTTGGAACAGTGAATACAATCGGTCAGCCGCGGGGTTATTTAACCCATGAACAATTTCACTTCTTGGCTGATTCGTGAGCTATTAGGGCATAGCAGGAAGCTGACAAATTTGGTGCTTTCATTCCGATGAAATTCCATCTGCAAGATTGGTCAAAATAGGAAAATTCCGACCGGTATAATATGTACTGGGATCTCCGGCCGTTTCAAAAGCTTTCTCTTGAATGAAGTTATCCTGAGCTAGATCGGACAAAGTGCATGTGTTTAGGAACAACAATACCGCGCAGAAAATAACTACGTTGGTTTCAGGTCATCATCGTCGCCGCCGCCGTCCTGGCGTTCGCCGCCACCGCTTCCGCCCAAGGCTACCAGGGTGGTCAGGCCCACCAGCAAAGCTATGACGCGCCGGCAAGGTACAGCTACCAATACGCCGTCGATGGCTACGGCAACGACGAGGCTCACTTCAGCGCTCAGGAGAGCCGCGACGGCTCCAACACCCAGGGGTCGTACACGGTCGCCCTCCCCGACGGCCGCACCCAGACGGTGAACTACAACACTGTCGATGCCTACTCCGGCAACGTGGCTGAGGTCACCTACTCTGGCCAGGCCCAGTACCCCGCTCAAAACCGCGCCCCTGCCTACAAGGCGGCCCCTGCGCCCGCCTACAATCCTACCCGTAGGTACTAATGCCTTATTCATCGTGCACCTTCCGTGAGAGCGTAATAATCCAGACGAACGATTATATACTATAAACGTGAAGGTCAGCCCATGGATGCCAACTGTACGCGATTTATTGTAATACAAACTGTGATCATCAAAAGGAAAATTGAGTTTTCGGCTGTGTCGGACGATGATGCGGTATGACGCTGTGTCCTATGATGCAACATGACCACTTCCTTCAATTTCTGAACTTAATGCTGCGTGAACAATCCGTACATGTGCCTCACACATGGTTCTACTCACGCTCCACGACCTGGGATTGGGATAAGAAAATGAGTCGGTCATATACTTCGAAAGGGACAATTCAATTTATGAACATGTGGAACTACCTTTTGTACCGCCTGATGAGTTTGGGTGTTTTTATCAAAGAGCAACATGCTTAGTCATTGTCAAACAACACCGTTCAAACTTTTCACAAGACAAGATTGAACGTGGCTCATGAAGATTCAGATTTCCTGTGACCCTTACGTCATAGGAGGAGCACTGCGAAACCATTCCCCTCCCTTCACGTACTCGCCCTCCGCTCCACGACAGCTTTTGCACATGGCGAGTGGATGGCACAACTCCCGTCCACGCTGTGTTTGTGGTAGACGAAGCAGCGCCGCAGCAAGACAGCACACAACAGACGACGGAACCAATACAGCGTGAGAAAGAACCAGAAGAGACATACACAGTACAACATCTCGGGCGGACATTTCACAGGGCTGTCCGTGGTCATCCATGCATCGGACCGCTGACGCATCTGCCATACAGTGTGTTTGTGGAGGGATGATTGTGCAGCCACGTGTCAAGCCACAGCACATGATTTAATGAAGGCCCCATCTGGTAACATTCCAAATCCAGAATATCTGCCCTCTTCGTGGCCGCTTCCCATCGATTCTAAATATGCCTTTAATTATCATTAACATTCAAGCATGAACCTAGCACTAACATTCACGCGTGAACCTAACATTCTTCTTCACTCTTGCTGACCATGACTCGTCCGCCCGCACTTCTAAAAATTTGTTTCCCTGAAGGAAGCTGACATCACCCATCACCACGAGGTTTAAAGCAGTTAATACGATGAAGCACATGGCGGGGTGAGAAAATACAAGATACTGCTGCATGCATTGATATACACAAAACATCAATTGGAACGACAAAATACTACACACTATGCATAGTGGAAATATCCGATAAATCCCATCTTGCAATCATAACACACAATATGCTAAATACACTGATAACGAAGATGAAGCATAAATGTAAGCAAACCACTCCCGTCACTCACGTGGCAGTGGCCGCGTCATGGCAAAGGAGTATGAATGCAACATATGGCAGGGTGAAAGGTAAACCCCACACTGCATAAAAACGTAAACGCATAAAACATGTCAAAGCATCATGGTGTGGCTCGTTCCCTGGCAATGGGACAGTACGAGCCAACATTAACTCACCATGCAGCGGAAGAGATGACAACTTTCTCACAGCCACGTCTTACTCTATAAATTATAGGCAAGCCGATACGCTAGCTGTCAAAACCATACCATCTCAATACAGCCAGCCAAGAACAGAAGGCAAACACACTAAATGATGAACCTACTGGGAGTCGATGGAAGTGGAGAGAAAATAGCTGTCTATGGTAGTGCTGAAGTGAATTGAATCCTAACTAATTCAACAACACTTCCTCGATTCATCAGATAAAAAGGAAGAAGTACACAATTGTTACAGACCTAAATTGCAAGAACACGCATACGCATGGGTGACATATAAACAAAGCAATCTGAAATACTTAAAGCTGGACATGCTAGAGATTTAAGTGTTTTTTTCTTCTTCTCCGTGAGCAACTTACACTATCTCAGGACAATCATGTAAAAGCTCGGTCATAATGCTTCAGGGATCTCCCAAACTCGCACGTCTGCAGCCGTTGTAAATAATATGGCAATCGTAGAGCAAGCTAGAGGCACAACGCAATGGGGAGACAGGGGAAGGGGAGAGCCCCGTAAGAGTTCTGCTTATAAGCTGGCGCAAAATATAAAACAATGGTTCGTTTAAGCCATAACATGGAAGGGAATGCCAATACCAAAGTAAAGCTCCTCAATGTTGCACTGCGCATGCCAATGTCCTAGCCAATGCTAGCAATACTACTATAGGAATAACAATACAATGCAAGCAATAGCAAATGCAGAGCTCCTTGAATGCACTTCCATGGCCGCCACAATGTCGGCCATGGACTTGAGATATCCATAGCCGCATCGGGTAGCTTCACGGAATCGTGGCCGCCTGATGAGTACTATGCGCACGGTGACAGTTCATGGCCTCATGATTTTCATCTGTAAACGTGGATTGCTTTTATCAGGTATATATTTACTAGTATTTGGCTGATGCCTTCACATGCTCTAAGAACTTCACCAGTTAGTCCAGTGTATCTGTACTGGCGACGACATGAATTAACAGGTAAGAAAATAATCATCCTCAGTAACTATCTCGCGAAGAAGAATTGTATGAACATGATGTGTTCTCCGGTGGAAGTTGCTAACAGATTTCCGTGGAGACAGGAGTATAGAATGCAAAAAGATGCTGGAAAGGAACTTCAATGTCAATTTATAAAGAAAAACTGCACGAGACCGAATGTCGATAGCAAGGCAATTCTGAAAACGAGTCGGCAACATTCAGTCTCTAGCACAAGTTTAATTATACTTTGTTAACTTCAATGTATATAATATATTAGCGACCTATCACCGCACCGATTTAGGTTCTTAGGAAACAACTCTGAAATATAGAAATAGTATACACCAACTAATGAGATACGACGAAATGCACTAAGACATCCAATGCAACTTACTGAAGGATGCTAAGCGGGAGTGCAGAACAATATTTTTGCATACTTTTTTCTGCATCCTAGAAGACATTTAGCACACAATGCTGTTTTAACGGCATGATAAACGATTCATACGGAAATCAACATTTTTTGCCGGAGGAGCTCGGGCGAGGCTGACCCGCTGGCGTTCGTTGGATCCACACTGCAACTGACAAGTGACAGCGGGCTCTTCAGGTCCAACACTGCACGGTGATGTTGGAGACAGGCTCCGCCATGTTTCAGAAGACCCTGGTGAGGTCCGGCTCGCTTCTCGCTTGTCAGCAAAGGCTTTCCATGAGCCCGAGGCGCGGGCAAACGCCGTGCTGCCATTTTCATCTCCACGTACCCCCTGGAGGTGAACAACAGGGCCAACGCCTCCATCATGGACACCAGATAGTGGTCTGTGCTGTGACATACCATGCTCTTCGTCGCCCTCCATCTCACCAACGGCAAGACGAAGTGGCCCCTTGGCCGGTTATCGGTCAAGATCACTGACATCTTCTTCGTTTATCTGGACATCTCATGCCATGATCTGTCATGGACGTTCACGCTCAGCGCATGGATGGAGCGACTTGCAACCGTATCCGTCGTGTTTAAACATAAATAAGGGCAGATTTCTGACAATCCACACGTTCACAAACAGGGACGAGTAGTCTAGGGATAACTTGCTCGTCTCACAATCGAAAGGTTGTGGGTTCGGGTCTCACCCGTCGCCACTCGTCGCTCGCGACCAATCGGCGTGTGAGATTGGCGATGCTACATGACTCAACGTTCGATGTGTCGTAAACCCAATAACCAATGAACCAACACGTTCACAAAAAAACGTTACGAATATAAAGTAGACTATTATGTGGGTAGGGACTGCATCGTTACTATGCCTTGGGACAGCTGACAAGAAATGGATGTAAAGACATAAAGACATAAAAAATTAGTGCAACTATGAGCCACAAGGGCCCTTCTTGGTTGCACTCTGTACACTCAACCAGTTGCCCACCAAATCTGTCAATCAGCCCTCCCTGCAATACTGAAAAGCAAGCCCTCTATTCCTATAATGATTTTCTATGCTGTGTTTAAAGATGTTCAATGTGCTGCTACTGACAATGGTTTATGGCAGCTTGTTCCAGTGTTCTACTACCCTGTTGGTGAAGAAAGTCTGTCTTAACCTTGTTCTGCTGTGGTTAACTTTAATTTTGAATTTATGACCCATTCTGTAATTGCTTTATCTAAATTTATGTTCAATTTTCATAACATTTCCCCAAGATATCCCCTCTCGAGACCATGGACAAATTTAAAGACCTCGATGAGATCTCCTCTCAGCCTTCTATATCTAAGTGAAAACATATTCAATTTCCTCAATCTTTCCTCATATGCCAGGTTGCTTATACCATTAACCATTTTTGTAGCCCTCTTTTGTACTCTCTCCAAAAGCCAACAATCTTTTTCATAGCTAGGAGACCAAGCTTGGATGCAGTATTCCAAATGTGGACTGACATATGCACAGTAAAGCTTCCTGATGACTTCCTCACTTCTGTATGATAAATCTCTATTTACTGCCCCAAGCATTCTCAGTGCTTTCTTCATGGCTTCCTTGGTTTATTCTGGTGCCCCCAATTTTGTGTTTAGAATAACACCTAAATTGGTTGGTTGGTTATTTAGGCTTTCGAGCGCATCGACTGCGTTGGTCATACAGCGCCCATAATAACACCTAAATCCTTCTCCTCATGAGTCACTGATAGCACTTGGCCACCCATCAAGTATGGAGCCTTCATATGCTGCTTACCTACATGCATGATTTTGCACTTATCAAAATTATATTTCATTTCCCATTCTTGGGACTACTTCACATGGTCGTCTATGTCTTTTTGCAGCGAGATATGCTCGTTTTGACCTGTCGTTGCCCGAAAGACCTTCAAATCATCCGCAAATTTCAAAACTTTACTGCTTAAGCCACTTTCAATGTTATTTACCAATATAATGAACCGTAGTGGCCCCAGTACTGACCACCGGGGGACTCCACTAAGAACATTTTGCCATGATGACTTTGTACCATATAGCATCACTCTTTGCTGTCTACCTAAAAGCCACAACTCTATCCATTTTAAGATGCTACCTGCAATACCATGGGCCTGAAGCTGTATCATTAACCGTTTATGGCGTACCTTGTCAAAGGCCTTACTAAAGTCAAGATATGCTACATCAACCTGATTTCCATGATCAAATTCTTTTGTGGCCAAGTTCAAGAAGTCCAAGAGATTTGTGAGACACGACCGTCCTTTTCTAAACCCATGTTGAGTATCTTGAATCAATCTGTTTCCTTCCAGATAACTAACTATTCTATCCTTGATAATTGATTCGAGTACCTTGCAGACTAGGGATGTGAGACTTACTGGCCTATAGTTATCAATTTTCCCCCTTTCTCTTTTCTTGAAAATAGGAGCTATATTTGCCCTTTTCCAATGTGTTGGAATTTCATTTTGTGAAACTGATCTACACAATATTATACTAAGTGGAAATGCCAGTTCCTTTTCAGCTTCCCGCAATACCCTAGCATAAATTTCATCAGGTCCTGCTGCCTTGTTTGGCTTTATTTTCCTGATATCATTCAAAACAACCTCACTATCAATAAAATCAACATCATTTATCTGATCACATGTCACTGAACCATGGTGTAGGGTCGGCAGTTTGGTCATATCTTCCAATGTAAACACTGATTTAAACTGCTTGCTCAGCTCCTCCACCATCTCACTATTCCCACCCAATGTAGTCCCATTTACTTCCAGTGGATCAACTGTGCTAGAAACTTTGCTCAGCTTGTAGAAACTAAAGAACTTTTTACTTTCCCCATTACAGTTCCTACCTAAATACAGTTCTTTTGCTCGCTTTGCTGCTGTGGATTTTTGCTTCATAGTGTCTTTAGCTTTTCGATACGCCTGATGATCGGATGTGCCCCCAAGCGGCCCATACGAAGACATACTACACTAGTACATGAATAACAGTTGGTGGCGAAAGAACGTGAAGAACCGACCACTTCGTGCAAACCAACATGTGGGAGGCATTTGTAAATGATCATGACTTAGTAGTTTCCACAACTACGATTCAAACCGTAGCTAGTTTCCAGAACTACAATTCAAGCAGCATGCAGTTTCTTCAACTGCGATTTTGACCGTCGCAGAGCAGTCGCATAATTGCAAGTCATCCGGCCGTTATCATCATCAGATTCTGAGAACACAACGCAAATATTCGTTTTTGAACAAGGACAATCGTAATTTTGTAAATCCTGCCAGCTCTCGTTGGAATGAGTTTAGAGTGCACTTAACACAACGCGCAAGTTGACCAATAACTGTGTGACTGAACATGTTTGTAGTCCTGATACGCTTATTTACAGTCACCTTTATCTCTTAAAGTAAACTTTCATTGACGTCAATATTTGGCTGAGGTATGAAGTTTGTTTCTAGCTTTAGTACGTCAAGCACAACGTTACATGGAACCACATAAATATGATACAGATACGCACTAGTATCAAATACTCGACTCGATACACGGCGGGAGTTGGTAGCCGTCAGCTGGACATGCCAGTGCCGTTCCCAGTCCACCACATAGGCTGAGAGCGTGCGGCCGTAGTGAGCCGCTGCGGTACGCCACTGGCGCACGCGAGCGCTCCAGTTCAAGTGGCATAGGGCACCACACCCCTTGCTCTCTGTACCAGAAAACCACAGGTCACGTGGTCTACAGCGTCGCCGAGTCATATAAGACGTTGGCGTTCACACTTTGGTGTCAGACAGCCACATACGTTCTACAGCTCACAACATGAAGGTAAGCACTGCACAAGGAGACGTGGCCTGCTGTTTTGGACATGCCCCTTTCATTAAACATCCACAGTGAATAACATTTTCGGCATGGCAATAACCCAGTAGTTCCACAGGTGTTCAATAAAACATTAGCTTATCAGCTGGCCCAATGTACCAAATAAGCATTTCAATGATAACTGTAATATTGCTCTTTCAATCGTAATACATTATTCGCTGAAACGCATGCGCCTGAAAACATTAGCCAGCAAGTTCGGATCACCAAATATATGCAAAACAAAACCATTCAACCAAAGCTGACTGTAAAATATTGCTCGACACAAAGTCATCTAACACAACACGGCGGACAACAAACTGAGACCCACCAAACGAAAACTGGAGCGTCAAATCATTTGTACATACCAGAACCTATCAAGGACAAGCATTTACCAGTCGATGAACTGCACCATGACCGACGAATGGAAACGATTAACATCCAACGGCAACCCTAGTTAGTCACTTTAGTTTGGGTTGGTTAACTAGACTGCTTCAGTATCAATCCTATTTCACTCGTCAATCCACTCAGCAGCTAACCACTAGGACATTTCCAGCTGTCGCGCTGCATAAATGACTCAGTTGCAAACTGTCCACGACTCAATTCCACGATTTGGAACAGGGAATACATATCAGTCAACTGCGGGGTTATTCAACCCATGAACAATTTCACTTCTTGGTTGATTCGTGAGCTATTAGGGCATAGCAGGCAGCTGACAGATTTGGTGCTTTCATTCCGATGAAATTCCACCTGCAAGATTGGTTAAATTAGGAAAATTCCGACCGGTATAATATGTACTGGGATCTCCGGCCGTTTCAAAAGCTTCCTCTTGAATGAAGTTATCCTGAGCTAGATCGGACAAACTGCATGTGTTTAAGAACAACAATACCGCGCAGAAAATAACTACGTTGGTTTCAGGTCATCGTCGCCGCCGCCGCCGTCCTGGCGTTCGCCGCCACCGCTTCCGCCCAGGGCTACCAGGGCGGCCAGGCCCACCAGCAAAGCTATGACGCGCCGGCAAGGTACAGCTACCAATACGCCGTCGATGGCTACGGCGACGACGAGGCCCACTTCAGCGCTCAGGAGAGCCGCGACGGCCCCAACACCCAGGGCTCCTACACGGTCGCCCTCCCCGACGGCCGCACCCAGACGGTGAACTACAACACTGTCGATGCCTACTCCGGCAACGTGGCTGAGGTCACCTACTCTGGCCAGGCCCAGTACCCCGCTCAAAACCGCGCCCCTGCCTACAAGGCGGCCCCTGCGCCCGCATACAACCATGCTCGCAGGTACTAATGCCTTATTCATCGTGCACCTTCCGTGAGAGCGTAATAATCCAGACGAACAACGATTATATGCCAGAAACGTGAAGGTCAGCACATGGATGCCAACTGTACGCTATTTATTGTAATACAAACTGTGATCATCAAAAAAGAAAATGAGCTGACGTTTTCGGATGCAGCATAACGCTTTCTTATGATGCAGCATGACGCTGATGAAGCATGCGCTGTGTCTTATGATGCAGCATGACGCTGTGTCTTATGATGACAGCACAACGCTATGTTTATGATGCAGCATGACGCTATGTCTTATGATGCCAAATGGCGTTGTCTTAATGATGCTGTCATGACCCATTACGCTATGTTTATGATGCGGTATGACTGGAAATTAATGCCTTCTGTCAATTTCGGAATCTTAATGCTGCGTGAACAATCCGTACATGGTTATCCTCATGGTTCTACTCACGCTCCAGAACCTGGGATTGGGATAAGAAAATGAGTCGGTCATATACTTCGAAAGGGACAATTAAATTTATGAACATGTGGAACTACCTTTTGCACCGCCTGATGAGTTTGGGTGTTTTTATCAAGGAGCAATATGCTTAGTCATTGTCAAACAACACCGTTCAAACTTTTCACAAGACAAGATTGAACGTGGCTCATGAAGATTGAGATTTCCTGTGACTCTTACGTCATAGGAGAAACACTGCGAAACCATTCCCCTCCCTTCCACGTACTCGCCCTCCGCTCCACGACAGCTTTTGCACATGGCAAGTGGATGGCACAACTCCCGTCCCACAGCACGCTGTGTTTGTGGTAGACGAAGCAGCGCCGCAGCAAGACAGCACACAACAGACGACGGAACCAATACAGCGTGAGAAAGAACCAGAAGAGACAGACACAGTACAACAACATCACAGGCGGACATTTCACAGGGCTGTCCGTGGTCATCCATGCATCGGACCGACGACGCATCTGCCATACAGTGTGTTTGTGGAGGCGTGATTGTGCAGCCCAAAAACGTGTCAAACCACAGCACATGATTTAATGAAGGCCCCATCAGGTAATATTCCCAACTCCAGAATACCTGCCCTCTTCGTGGCCGTCTCCCATCGATTCTAAATATGCCTCAATTAATTAGCATTAGCATGAACCACATGAACCTAGCATTCCTCTTCACTTTTGTTGACCCTGACTCGTTTGCCCGCGCTTCTAAATATTCGTTTCCCTAAAGGAAGCTGACATCACTCATCACCACGAGGTGAAAAGCAGTTAATACGATGAAGCACATGGCAGGATGCTAAAATACAATATGCTGCATGCACTGATATACACAAGACATCAATTGGAAGGACAAAATACCACACACTGCATAGAGGAAATATCCGGTAAATCCCATGTTGCAATCATAACATACAATATGCCAAATGCACTGATAACAAAAGATGAAATACAAATGTAAGAAAAAACCCCTTCCTATCCTTTGGGGGGGGGGGCGCGTCAGGGGAAGGAGTATGAATGCAACATAGGGATGAAAGCCAAACCCCACACCGCATGAGTGAATATACGCGTAGAATATTTCAAAGTATCATGGCGTGGCACTTTCCCTGTGAATGGGACAGCAAAGATTTACTCACGATGCAGCGGACGAGATGACAACTTTCTCAAAGCCACGTTTTACTCTATAAACCATAGGCAAGCCGACATGCTAGCTGCTAAAACCGTACCATGTCAATACAGCCACCCAAGAACAGAAGGCAAGCACACCAAATGATGTACCTACTGGGAGTCGATGGAAGTGAAGAGAAAATAGCGCTCGATGGTAGTGCTGAAGTGAATTGAATCCTAACCAATCGAACAACACTTATCCGATTCATAAGATAAAAATAAAGAAGTACACAATTGTTAGACCTAAATTGTCATGACACGCATACGCTTGGGTGAAACATAAACAAAGCACAGGCTAAAATATTTAAAGCTGGACATGCTAGAGATTTAAGTGTTTTTTCTTCTTTTCTGTGAGGAACTTACACCATCTCAGGACAATCATGCAAAAGCTCGCTCATAATGCTTCAGGGGTCTCCCAATCTCGCATGTTTGCAGCCGTTGTAAATAATATGGCAATTGTAGAGCAAGCTAGAGGCACAACGCGATGGGCAGGCTGGGGAAAGGGGAGAACCACGTAAGAGTTCTGCTTACGCAACATGAATAAATATAAGGTGGCGCAAAATCTCCAACACTGGTTCGTGTAAGTCATACCTTGGAAGAGAATGTCAATACCAGAGTAAAGCTCTCCAATGTTGCACTGCGCATGCCAATGCCCTACCAAATGCTAGTAATAGTAATATTAGAACAATACAATGCAAGGAATGCTAGCAAAAGCGAATGCAGTGCTGCTTCAATGCATTTCCAAGATCGCCACAATGTCGGCCATGGGCTTGATATATCCATAGCGGCATCAGATGGCTTTACCAAATAGAGGCCGCCTGACGATTACTATGCGAACGATGACAGGTCATGGCCTCATGATTTTCATGTGCAAACGTGGATTGCGTTTACCAGGTACACATTTATCAGTATCTGGCTGATGACTTCACATACTCTAATAACTTTACCAGTTAGTCCAGTGTATCGGTGTTGGCGACGACATGAATTAATAGGTAAGAAAATAATTATACTCAGTAACTATCTCGCGAACAAGAATTGTATGACCGTGATGTGTTCTCCGTGGGAAGTTGTTAACAGATTTCCGTGGAAGACAGGAATATAGAATGCAAAACGATGCTGGAAAGGAACTTCAATGTCAATTTATAAAGAAAAACTGCACGAGACCGAAGGTCCATAGCAAGGTAATTCTGAAAACGAGTCGGCAACATTCAGTCTCTAGCACAAGTTTAATTATACTTTGTTAACTTCAATGTATGGAATATATTAACGACTGATCACCGGACTGATTTAGGCTGTGATGAAAAACTTTGAAATATAGAAGTAGCATATAGCATTGAATGAGATACCACGAAACGCACTCAAATATCCAATAGAACTTACTGGAGGGTGCTAAGCGGGAGTGCAGAATAATATCTTCCCACAGTCTTTTTCTACATCCTGGAAGACATTTAGCACACAATGCTGTTTTAACGGCATGATAAACGATTCATACGGACATCAGTATTTTTTGCCGGAGGAGCTGGGCGAGGCTGACCCGCTGGCCGTCTTCGGATCCACACTGCAACTGACAAGTGACAACGGGGCTCTTCAGGTCCAACACTGCACGGTGATGTTGGTGACAGGCTCCACCATGTTTCAGAAGACCCTAGTGAGGTCCGGCTCGCTTCTCGCTTGTCAGCAAAGGCTTCCATGAGCCCGAGGCGCGGGCAAACGCCGTGCTGCCATTTTCATCTCCACGTACCCCCTGGAGGTGAACGGCAGGGCCAACGCCTCCTTCACGGACACCAGAGAGTGGTCTGTGCTGTGACATACCATGCTCTTCGTCGCCCTCCATCTCACCAACGGCAAGACGAAGTGGCCCCTTGGCCGGTTCTCGGTCAAGATCATTGACATCTTGTTCGTTTATCTGGACCTGTCATGTCGTGATCTGTGATGGACGTTCACGCTCAGCGCATGGACGGAGCCACTTCCAACCGTGTCCGTCGTGTTTTAAACACAAATAAGGGCAGATTTCTGACAATCCACACGTTCACAAACAGGGACGAGTAGTCTAAGGATAACTTGCTCGTCTCACAATCGAAATGTTGTGGGTTCGGGTCTCACCCGTCGCCGCTCGTCGCTCGCGACCAATCGGCGTGTGAGATTGGCGATGCTACATGACTCAACGTTCGACGTGTCGTAAACCCAATAACCAATGAACCAACACGTTCACAAAAAACGTTACGAATATAAAGTAGACTATTATGTGGGTAGGGACCGCATCGTTACTATGCCTCGGGACAGCTTACAAGAAATGGATGTAAAGACATTAAGACATAAACAATTAGTGCAACTATGAGCCACAAGGGCCCTTCTTGGTTGCACTCCGTACACTCAACCAGTTGCCCACCAAATCAGCCCTCCCTGTAATACTGAAATGCAAGCCCTCTATTCTTAAAATGATTTTCTATGCTGTGTTTAAAGATGTTCAATGTGCTGCTACTGACAATGGTTTATGGAAGCTTGTTCCAGTGTTTTACTACCCTGTTGGTGAAGAAAGTCTGCCTTAACCTTGTTCCGCTGTGGTTAACTTTAATTTTGAATTTATGACCTCTAATTGCATCATTTATGTTCAATTTAAACATTTCCCCAAGACATCCCCTCTCCAGACCATGGACAAATTTAAAGACCTCGATGAGATCTCCTCTCAGCCTTCTATATCTAAGTGAAAACATATTCAATTTATTCAATCTTTCCTCATATGCCAGGTTGCTTATACCATTAACCATTTTCGTAGCCCTCTTTTGTACTCTCTCTAAAAGCCAACAATCTTTTTCATAGCTAGGAGACCAAGCTTGGATGCAGTATTCCAAATGTGGCCTGACATATGGACAGTAAAGCTTCCTGATGACTTCCTCACTTCTGTATGATAAATTTCGATGTACTGCCCAAGCATTCTCAGTGCCTTCTACATAGCGTTCTTGGTCTATTCTGGTGCCCCCCAATTTTGTATTTAGAATAACACCTAAATTGGTTGGTTGGCTATTTGGGCTTTCGGGCGCATCGACTGCGTTGGTCACACAGCGCCCATAATAGCACATAAATCCTTCTCCTCTTGAGTCACTGATAGCACTTGGCCACCCATCAAGTATGGAGCCTTCATATGCTGCTTACCTACATGCATGATTTTGCACTTATCAAAATTACATTTCATTTGCCATTCTTCGGAGCACTTCACAAGTTCGTCTAAGTCTTTTTGCACCGAAATATGCTCATTCTGACCTGTTATTGCCCTAAAGACCTTCAAATCATCCGCAAATTTCAAAACTTTACTGCTTAGGCCACCTTCAATGTTATTAAAAAATTTAATGAAAAGTAGTGCATGTGCCTTACACCTGGTTATCCTCACGCTGTAAAACCTGGGATTGGGATAAGAAAATGTTTCGGTCATAAACTTCGAGGGACAATTATATTTACGAATATGAGGATTGCATTTATGAACCTTTTGCACCGCTTGTTGAGTTTGGGTATTTTTATCAATAAGCAATATGCTTAGTCATCGTGAGACTACACCTTAGCTAGTTATTTAAGTTTAAGGGCGCTTCGACAAAAACGTGATAATTTAGCGCCCATGTGAGACAACACCGTTCAATCTCTTGGCAGGGCAGGATTGGATGTGGCTGATGAAGATTGAGATGTCCTGTGATTCTCCCCCTATCCCCACGTACTCGCCTTCCGCTACACGGCAGCTTTTGCACATGGCAAGTGGATGGCACAACTCCCGTCCCATAGCACGCTGGGTTTATGGTACACGAAGCAGCGCTGCAGCAAACCAGCACACAGCAGACGACGGAACCAACACCGCATGAGACAGAACCAGGAGAGACAGACACAGTCCAACAACATCCCAGACGGACATCTCACAGGGCTGTCCGTGGTCCTCTATGTATCGGAACCACGACGCATCTGTCATACAGTGTGTTTCTGAAGGCGTGACAATGCAGTCACGTGTCAAACCACAACACATGATTTAAAGAAGGGCAGATCAGGCAATATTCCCAACTCCAGAATACGTGCCCTCTTCGTGGCCGTCTCCCATCGATTATAAATATGCCTCAAATTAGCATTAGCATTCACGCATGAACCTAGCATTCGTCTTCACCTTTGTTAAACCTGACTCGTCTGCCCGCACTTCTAAATCTTAGCTTACCCAAAGGAGGCTGACATCACCGCGAAGTGAAAAGCAGTTAATACGATGAAGCACATGGTGGTGGGAGAAAATACAATATACTGCATGCACTGATATATACGATAATACATCAGTTGAAACGACAAAATACCACATACTATGCACTATGCAATGCGACGGTACGAGCAAACATTAACTCACGATGTAGCGGAAAAGATGACAACTTTCTCACAGCCACGTTTTCCTATATATTCTACTACACACAAGCCGATGGTCTAGCTTTGAAAACTTTATCATCTCAAGGCAGGCACCGAAGAACAGAAGACAAGCACACCAAAGGATGCACCTACTGGGAGTTAATGGAAGGGGAGAGAAAATGACGCTCGATGGTAGTGCTGAAGTGAATTGAATCCTAGCCGTCAAATCACACTTACCCGATTCATAAGATGAAAATAAAGAAGAACACAATTTTTACAGACCTAAACTGCCAGGACACCGATACGCATGGGTGAAGCATAAACAAAGCACAGGCAGAAATACTTAAAGCTCGACATGCTAGATATTTCAGTGTTTTTCTTTTCTTTTCAGTGAGAAGCTTTCACCGCCTTAGAACAATGATGTGAAAGCTCGCTCATAATTATTCAGGGATCTCCATCATCGCATGTCTGCAGACGTTGTAAATAAGATGGAAATTGTAGAACAATCTAGAGGCCCAACGCGATGGGAGGCAGGGGAAACGGAGAACCAAGTATGAGTACTGCTTACCCAGGACGACTAAAAATAAGCTGGCGCAAAATCTCAAACCTTGATTCGTGTAAGCCATAACTTGGAAGGATACCAAAGTAAAGCTCTCCAATGTTGCACTGCGCATGCCAATGTCTTAGCCAATGCTGGCAATACTACTATAGGAATAACAATGCACTGCAAAGAATAGCAAATGCAGAGCTGCTGGAATGCACTTCCAAGGTCGCCACGACGTCGGCCATGAGCCTGGGATATCCATAGCGGCATTGGGTGGCTTCACTGAATCGTGTGCGCCTGATGATTAAAATTCACACGATGACAATTCATGACCTTATGATTTTCATCTGTAAACGTGGATTGCTTTTACCAGGTAAATATTTACTAGTATTTGGCTGATGCCTTCACGTGCTCTAAGAACTTCACCAGTTAGTCCAGTGTATCTGTACTGGCGACAACATGAATTAATAGATAAGAAAATAATTATACACAGTAACTATCTCGCGAAAAGAATTGTATGACCGTGATGTGTTCTCCGTGCGAAGTTGTTGAGATTTCCGTGAAGACAGGAATATAGAATGCAGAACGATGCTGGGAAAGAACTTTAATGTCAATTATAAAGAAAAACTGCACGAGACCGAAGGTCGATAGGAAGGTAATTCTGAAAACGAGTCGGCAACCTTCAGTCTTTTGCAGAAGTTTAAGTATATTTTATTAACTTCAAAAGATGGGATATATTAACGACTTATCACTGCACCGATTTCGGTTCTGATGAAAAATACAAATATAGAAATAGCATACACCAATTAATGAGATACCACGAAATGCACTAACATATTCGATGCGACTTACCGGAGGATGCTAAGCGGGAGTGCAGAACAATATTTATCCACTTTTGCTGCATCCTAGAAGACATTTAGCACACCATGATGTTTTAACCTGGGTACTAAGACTACAGGGTACAACGGAATCTAGTAGGTTTTTCTAGTTCCAGCCCAAGTGACGTAAGCAGAAATGTCCTAGACTTCTAGTATAATCTACGAGGAGTTTGGTATATATGGTGACGCCCCGTAAACATTCGGAATATGTTTTAAAACCTGACTAAGATTCACCTGCGGCGCAGTGAAGACATCAGAGTGTTCTGGATTAGCATGGTTCGGCATACGGTGTTTCTGATTGGTGGCATGGAAAATTTAAATATGAGGCTGAGGTCTTATTTGGATTCCTAGGGTATAGAACATGGTCTTAAGCTTGGTGCAGAATTTCTTCAGTTCATGGGATACAACAACCCTCAACCCGTCATCGTTCATAACGTTTTAAAGTTTCACGAATTGAAAGAGAAACCCTAGCTGGGTTTCCCAAATACGAACCTAGGTTTACCGGTAAATGTACGCTTTAATGCGGTTTCATGAATCCTTGGAATTTATCATTCTAAAGCAATGTTTATGAAGTTGACTAAGATGATGGAATCACTCATTTTTCTATACAAATGTTTACTTTTCAGGTTGTATGCAAAATGTATGACTTTGGAACATAAAATGAAATGTAAAGACAAAAATGCAGCACAAGTTAACCTAGCCTATCCTAGCCTCCCTTTGGAGAAAAAGCTTTACTGCCTACGTCTTGGAATATTATAATCTTGAGTGTGCCATGAACACCAGATGAAAGCAACATATGTGTTATGATCGATATCACCATAGCTGAATACCGATTGCCCCGTATATGGAAACCATTAGATGGCATTAAATAGTAAGTATATTTGGCATGACATGTGCGTCATTATCTGCTCTCTAGCCCTGTGTTAAATAATAAGAAGGTAAGGTATTTTGTAGATTAAGTGTGAAGTATCTGAGATGGAGGTTATCATAATTAATTTTACAATTATATCAGTATATATGCATGTCGGAATTGTTTCAGAGTTTTAGCATGAAGGTGCATTTTGATGGAAATATCCTTATTTCCAACTATGATGCTTTTGTCAGCTCAATTTGCTTGTGAATTACCATGCATAATAATGTCACTTTCTTACTGGAGTGGATATGCATTGGAACATTTTTTTTCTTCTCCATGGTCACATCCTAGGCCATAAATCTTAATAACTTGAGGTGCACTGTGTGCACCAGATGATTCACAGACACATGACCCCACAAGGAAGAGGCACACTGAGTGCACTTGGGATAAAAATTGACCAACTGCATGGCAAAGGATACAGTGAAGAAGAGAATTTGTGGCCATGGATGCCTAAAAAGATTAATAAAATATTAAGCCACCGCTTTTTCTGACAAGGTGCATTTTTTTATAACAAATAATTTCAGCATTTGGTACACATACCTGGTAGTAATGTTGGAGAACAGCAGGAATCATACGTGTGGTTTTCCCTTATACAAAAATGGTGTGGAAAAGGGGGTTGAAACATGTCTGCACATTCATACCAATACTAGTAAGGTTCAGTACACTGAGTATTCAATTTCAGGTCAATTCCAATTGAAGCTTCATCAGTTCAAGGAGTGGGTTGGTCACCCTGTTGACTCACTCATGGATACACTCATGGTTAGTGTTAGCGAAAGGCCTTCAAGGCTAGTGAAGATAAAATTCAAACTTTCTATGCATATTCCTCCAAATGTTGGCTTCATGGGCTGGATTTTACATTGGAGGTCTTTGGAGCGCTTTCCGATGACACGTCTTTCGATTTCGTGCGACGCTTAGTTTGGATTTTAAAGGGGGGTTACCATCAGCCCTCCTCCCAGACAGGGTGTGAGGATCTGACCGGAGAAACGGCGCGGGTTAACATATTTGGCAGCCATTAAAACATAGGTTTTGCACTATTAGAGGTCGTGAGCTCTCGGAGTCTGGATTCCGGTCACATTAACACATTATAGTCCTCCAGAAGCGGTGGCTTCTAAGTTTGAGTGGGGGTGGGAGCGTCGGACACCGGTTAGGGGGGTAATCCTTCGCCCCCAAATATCAGCAACCTCAGCCTTCTTTTACATATTCTGTTGAAGCAGCGATATACAAAACGGTATAACCTTAATATTGTGTTTGACGAACTTATCTGGGGAAACTTGAATAATCTTTCGAACTGCAGAGGTATCCAGGCAAACAATGCATGTGATGATTGAACCAAATTTCACGTGCGCTCGAAGGTATTGGGCTATATCTGGGGTTTCCGCAAGACGAGACCTTTGGTGAGACGCCCGTTCAGTGTAATGCTGTGCTTTGCCATGAAACCTGCAGAAGGTGAAGGCACGAGGAAAATGAGGGGGAGGCCTCAGGGCAGAGGTAGAAGCCTAGTAGTTTCCCCAGATAAGTTTTTCAAACACAATATTAATGTTACACCGTTTTGTCTCTCGCTGCTTGAACAGAATATCTAAAAGAAGGCTGAGGTCGCTGAGATTGGGGGGCGAAGGAGTATCAACCCCCCACCCCCAACCGGTGTCCGACGCTCCCACCCCAACTTAAACTCAGAAGACACCACCTCTTGAGGATTATAATGTGTTAATGTTACCGAAATCCAGACTCCGAGAGTGCACGACCTCTAATGGTGCAAAACCTATGTTTTAATGGTTGCCAAATATGTTAAGACAAAACCTTGGTGCAATCGGCCAAATATTAATACAAAAATATAAAACATTGGATTTTGAATGTTTTCATGCAAAGGCATCATGCCCATGATTGGTGTTGCCTAACTCGAAAAAGTCCTAAAAATGGTACACCTAATTATCCATGTACTAGTATAGTATGTCCTCGTATGGGCCGCCTGGGGGCACATCCATTTCGTGTGAGCTGTCTTGTGTGAGCTGTCTCGTGTGAGGGAAAAGTCCCCAAAATGGTGCACCTTAATGGATAACGGTTGGTAGCAAAAACGAGTACAACCGACCACTTCGTGGAGACAAACATGTGGGAGGCACTCGAAAATGGCCTTAATGTGGATACAGCATTCAGTTTCAACAACTACAATTCAAACCGTCGCAGAGGAGTCGCATAATTACAAGTGAACGGGTCGTTATCATGACCAGATTCTGAGAACACAACCAAAATATTCGTAATTTTGTAGATCCTACCAGCTCCCGTTGGAATGAGTTTAGAGTGCACTCAACACAACGCGCAAGTTGACCAATAACTGTATGACTGGACATGTTATGTGCTCCTGATATCGCTTATTTACACTTACTTAAACTTTCATTGACGTGTCAATATTTGGGTGAGGTATGAATTTTGTTTCCAGTTTTAACACGTCAAGCATAACGTTACATGGAACCACAGAAATATGATACAGATACGCACCAGCATCAAATAATCGACTCGATACACGGTGGGAGTTGGTAGCCGTCAGCTGGACATGCCAGTGCCGTTCCCAGTCCACCACATAGGCTGAGAGCGTGCGGCCGTAGTGAGCCGCTGCGGTACGCCGCTGGCGCACGCAAGCGCTCCAGTTCAAGTGGCATAGAGCACCACACCCCTTGCTCTCTGTACCAGAAAACCACTGGTCACGTGGTCTAGTGTCGCCGAGTGATATAAAACGTTGGCGTTCACACATTGGTGTCAGACAGCCACATGCGTTCTACAGCTCACAACATGAAGGTAAGCACTGCACAAGGAGACGTGGCCTGCTGTTTTGGACATATCCCTTTCATTAAACACCCATAGTCAATAATATTTACGGCATGACAATAGATCAGTAGTTCCACAGATGTTCTATAAAGCATTAGCTCATTAGTTGATCCTTTGTACCAAATAAGCATTTGAACGATGATTCTACTTATGTTTCAATCGTAAAGTATTATTTGCTGAAACACATGCGCCTGAAAATATTAGCCGGTAAGTTCGGATTACGAAATATATGCAATACAAAACCATTTAACCACGGCTGACTGTAAAATATTGCTCGACACAGTCATCTAACACAACAAGGCGGACAACAAACTCAGACCCACCAAACGAAAACTGGAGCGTCAAATAATTTGTACATACCAGAACCTATCAATGACAAGCATTTTCGTTGACCAGTCGATGAACTGCACCATGACCGACGAATGGAAACGATTAACATCCAACGGCAACCCTAATCACTTTAGTTTGGGTTGGTTAACTAGACTCCTTCAGTATCAATCCTATTTCACTCGTCAATCCACTCAGCAGCTAACCACTCGAGTATTTCCAGCTGTCGCGCTGCATATCTGATTCAGTTGCAAACTGTCCACGACTCCATTCCACCATTTGGAACAGGGAATGCATATCAGTCAACCGCGGGGTTATTCAACCCATGAACAATTTCACTTCTTGGTTGATTCGTGAGCTATTAGGGCATAGCAGGCAGCTCACAGATTTGGTGCTCTCATTCCGATGAAATTCCACCTGCAAGATTGTTTCAATTATAAAAATGCCCACCGGTATTATCTGTACTAGGATCTCCGGCCGTTTGAAAAGCTTCCTCTTGACTGAAGTGATCCTGAGCTATATCGGACAAACTGCACGTATTTAACAACAATAAAGCCGCACATCAAAGTGATCACGTTGGTTTCAGGTCATCGTCGCCGCCGCCGTCGTCCTGGCGTTCGCCGCCACCGCTTCCGCCCAGGGCTACCAGGGCGGCCAGGCCCACCAGCAAAGCTATGACGCGCCGGCAAGGTACAGCTACCAATACGCCGTCGACGGCTACGGCGACGACGAGGCCCACTTCAGCGCCCAGGAGAGCCGCGACGGCTCCAACACCCAGGGCTCCTACACGGTCGCCCTCCCCGACGGCCGCACCCAGACGGTGAACTACAACACTGTCGATGCCTACTCCGGCAACGTGGCTGAGGTCACCTACTCTGGCCAGGCCCAGTACCCCGCTCAAAACCGCGCCCCTGCCTACAAGGCGGCCCGTGCGCCCGCCTACAACCCTGCTCGTAGGTACTAATGCCTTACTTATCGTGCACCTTCCGCGGGAGCGTAATAATCCAGACGAACAGCGATTATATGCCAGAAACGTCAAGGTCAGCACATGGATGCCAACTGTACGCTATTCATTGTAATACACACTGTTATCATCAAAAAGAAAATCGAGTTTTCTGCTCTCGCATGATAGAGCATGACGCTGTGTTATATGATGCAGCATGACGCTGTGTTTTATGATGCAGCACAACGCTGTTTTATGATGCAGCACGACGCTATGTTTTATGACACCACATGGCGTTGTTTAATGATGCTGCATGACCCCTTCCTTTAATGTAGGAAATTAATGTTATGTGAACAATTCGTTTTTGTGCCTCACACATGGTAATACTCAGGCTCCACAACCTAGGATTTGGATAAGAAAAGGCGTCGGTCATAAACTTCGAGAGGGACAATTATATTTACGAACATAAGAAACTACCTCTGCCTCCACTGCCCGATCTGTTTGGGTGTTTTATCAAAGGGCAATATGCTTAGTCATTGTCAAACAACACCGTTCCAACTTTGGAAAGACTATATTGACCGTGGCTCATGAAGATTGAGATCTCCTGTGACTCATACGTCATAGGAGAAACACTGCGAAACCATCCCCCCCCCCCACGTACTCGCCCTCCGCTCCACGACAGCTTTTGCACATGACAAGTGGATGGCACAACTTCCGTCCCACAGCACAAAGCAGACGACGGAACCAACACAGCATGAGGAAGAACCAGAAGGGACAGACACAGTCGAAGAACATCCCAGACGGACATCTCACAGGGCTGTCCGTGGTCCTCTATGTATCGGAACCACGACGCATATGTCATACAGTGTGTTTGTGAAGGCGTGATAGTGCAGTCACGTGTCAAACCGCAACACATGATCTAATGAAGGCCATATGAGGCAATATACCCAACTCCAGAATACGTGCCCTCTTCGTCGCCGTCTCCCATGGATTATAAATATGTTTAAAATTAGCGTTAGCATGAACGCATGAACCTAGCATTACTCTTCACTTTTGCTAAACCTGACTCGTCTGCCCGCACTTCTAAATCTTAGCTTACCCAAAGGAAGCTGACACCACCGCGAAGTGAAAAGCAGTTAATACGATGAAGCACATAGCGGCGTGATAAAGTATAATATATTACATGCACTGATATATACGACAGCACATCAATGAGAACGACAGCTGTATGACCAACGCAGTCGATGCACCGGTAAGCCCAAACAAACAAACCAATTGGAACGACAAAATACCATACTCTATGCATAGTTAAAATATCCCATAAATCAAATGTTGCAATCATAGCATATGACATTCTAAATACACTGATAACGAAAGATGAAATACCAAGGTAAGCATACCGCACAAATACAATGAAATACACCTCACAGGAGCGAAATTAAACCACTCCTGGCATTCCTGTGGTAGTGGCCGCGTCATGGCAAAGGAGTGCGAATCGAACATACGGCAGGACGAAAGGTAAACCCCAAACAAAATACGAAAATAAACACGTAGAATATTTAAAAGCATTATGGTGTGGCTCGTTCCCTGGCAATGGGACACTACGAGCCAACATTAACTCACAAAGCAGCGGAAAAGATGAAACTTCCTCACCGCCGCGTTTTCCTCTATTAACTACACTCCAGCCGATGGGCTAACTTTTAAAACTATATCATCTCAATACAGGCGCCTAAAAGCAAGCACACCAAAGGATGGAGCTACTGGTAGTCAATGGAAGTAGAGAGAAAACGACGCTTGATGGTAGTGCTGAAGAGAAGTGAATCCTATCCGATCAAATAACATTTACCCGATTCATAAGATAAAAACATAGAAGTGCACAATTTTAGTAGACCTAAACTGCCAGGATACCGATACGCATGGGTGAAGCATAAACAAAGCACAAGCTGAAATACTTAAAGCTGGACATGCTAAATATCTCAGTGTTTTTTCTTCTTCTTTTTAGTGAGGAACTTACACCATCTTAGAACAATCATGTAAAAGTTCGATCTGAATGCTTCAGGGATCTCCCAATCTCGTAAGTCTGCAGCGGTTATAAATACATAATATGGAAATTGTAGAACAAGCCAGAGGCACAATGCGATGGTCAGGCAAGGGAAAGGGAGAACCCCGTATGAGCTCTGCTTTCAGAAGATGACTAAAAATAAGCTGGCGCAAATTCTCAAACACTGGTTCGTGTAAGCCATAACATGGAAGGGAATGCCAATACCAAAGTAAAGCTCCTCAATGTTGCTCTGCGAATGCCAATGTCCAAGCCAATGCTAGCAATACTACTATAGGGATATCAATACAATGTAAGCAATAACAAATGAAGAGCTGCTGGAATGCACTTCCAAGGTCGCCACAATGTCGGCCATGAGCTTCAGAAATCCATAGCGGCATCAGATAGCTTCAATGAATAGGGACCGCCTGATGATTAAAATGCGCAAGATGACAGTTATGACCTTATTATTTTCACCTGTAAACGTGAATTGCTTTTATCAGGTATATATTTACTAGTATTTTGCTCATGACTTCACATGCACTAAGAACTTCACCAGTTAGTCCAGTGTATCTGTACTGGCGACGACATGAATTAATAGGTAAAAAAGAATTATAAACAGTAACTATTTAGCGAAAAAGAATTGTATGACCGTGATGTCTTCTCCGCGGGGAAGTTGTTAACATATTTCCGTGAAGACAGGAATATAGAATGCAAAACGATGCTGGAAATGAACTTCAATGTTAATAGAGAAAGAAGAAAAAACACTGCACGAGACCCTAGGTCGATGGCAAGGTAATTCTGAATGCAAGTCGGCAACCTTAAGTCTGTAGCACAAGTTTAATTAGGATTTTTTAACTTCAATGGAGGGAACACATTAACGACTTATCACCGCACCGATTTAGGATGTCATGAAAAAACCTTGAAACATAGAAATAGTATGCAGCAATTAATGAGATACCACGAAATACACTCAAATATCCGAAACAACTTACTCGAGAATGCTAAGCGGGAGTGGAGAAAAAAAATTTCCACACTCTTTTTCTGCATCCTAGAAGACATTTAGCACACAATGCTGTTCTAAGGGCATGATACACGAGTCGTACAGAAATCAACGTCTTCTCCCGGAGGAGCTGCGCGGGGCTGACCCGCTGGCCGTCGTCGGATCTTCACTGCAACTGACAAGTGACGGCGGGGCTCTTCAGGTCCAAAATTGCCCGGCGATATTGGTGATAGGCTGCCATTTTCGGACAGTGCTGCCATTTTCATCTCCATGTGCCCCCTGGATGTGAATGGCAGGGCCAACGCCTCCTTCACGGACACCAGAGAGTGGTCTGTGCCGTGACATGCCATGCTCTTCGTCGCCCTCCATCTCACTGACGACAAGATGAAGTGGCCCATAGGCCTGCTCTCTGTCAAGATCATTGCCATCTTGTTCGTTTATCTGGACCTGTCATGTCGTGGTCTGTGATGGACGTTCACGCTCAGCGCATGGATGGAGCTACTTCTAACCGTGTCCGTCGTGTTTTTAAACACAAATAAGGGAGATTTCAGACAATCCACACGTTCACAAAAAAAATGTTACGAATATGAAGGACACTATCGTGTGGGTAGGTACTACATCGTTACCATGCCTTGAGACAGCTTCCCCGAAAGGGATGTGCCTCCAAGCGGCCCGTGCGACGCCAAACTGTACTAGTACATGGCTAACAATTGGCGGTGGCAAACACGAGCACAACCGACCACTTCATGTAGACAAACATGTGGGAGGCCTTCATAAATGGCCATGACGTAGTACTTTCCACAGCTACGATTCCAACCGTCGCAGAGCAGTCGCATAATTACAAGTGATCGGGTCGTTATTATCAAATTCTGAGAACACAACCAAATTATTCGTTTTTGAACAAGGACAATCGTAATTTTGTAAATCCTACCAGCTCTCGTTGGAATTAGTTTTGAGTGCACTTAACACAACGAGGAAGATGACCAATAACTGTGTGACTAAACATGTTTCTAGTCCTGATACGCTTATTTACAGTCACCTTCATCTCTTAAAGTAAGCTTTCATAGACGTGTCAATATTTGGCCAGGTATGAATTTTGCTTCCAGCTTTAACACGTCAAGCACAACGTTACATGGAACCACAGAAATATGATACAGATACGCACTAGTATCAAATACTCGACTCGATACACGGCGGGAGTTGGTAGCCGTCAGCTGGACATGCCAGTGCCGTTCCCAGTCCACCACATAGGCTGAGAGCGTGCGGCCGTAGCGAGCCGCTGCGGTACGCCGCTGGCGCACGCAAGCGCTCCAGTTCAAGTGGCATAGGGCACCACACCCCTTGCTCTCTGTACCAGAAAACCACAGGTCACGTGGTCTACAGTGTCGCCGAGTCATATAAAACGTTGACGTTCACACTTTGGTGTCAGACAGCCACATGCGTTCTACAGCTCACAACATGAAGGTAAGCACTGCACAAGGAGACGTGGCCTGCTGTTTTGGACATGCCCCTTTCATTAAACACCCATAGTCAATAACATTTTCGGCATGGCAATAGATCAGTAGTTCCACAGATGTTCTATAAAGCATTAACTCATTAGTTGATCCTTTGTACCAAATAAGCATTTGAACGATAACTGTAATACTTCTGTTTCAACCGTAAAGTATTATTTGCTGAAACACATGCGCCTGAAAATATTAGCCGGTAAGTTCGGATTACGAAATATATGCAAAACAAAACCATTTAACCACAGCTGACTGTAAAATATTGCTCGACACAAAGACATCTAACACAACACGGCGGACAACAAACTGAGACCCACCGAACGAAAACTGGAGCGTCAAATAATTTGTACATACCAGAACCTATCAAGGACAAGCATTTACCAGTCGATGAACTGCACCATGACCGACGAATGGAAACGATTAACATCCAACGGCAAACATAGTCACTTTAGTTTGGGTTGGTTAACTATTCTGCTTCAGTATCTATCCTACTTCACTCGTCAATCCCCTCAGCAGCTAACCACTAGGACATTTCCAGGTGTCGCGCTGCATAACTGATACAGTTGCAAACTGTCCACGACTCAATTCCACCATTTGGAACAGGGAATACATATCAGTCAGCCGCGGGGTTATTCAACCCATTAACAATTTCACTTCTGGCTGATTCATGAGCTATTAGGGCAGAGCAGGCAGCTGACAGATTTAGTGCTTTCATTCCGATCAAATTCCACATGAAAGATTGGTTCAATTAAAAAAATTATTACCGGTATTATCTGTACTAGGATCTCCGGCTGTTTCAAAAGCTTCCTCTTGACTGAAGTGATCCTGAGCTATATCGGACAAACTGCACGTATTTAACAACACTAAAACCGCACATCAAAGTGATCACGTTGGTTTCAGGTCATCGTCGCCGCCGCCGTCCTGGCGTTCGCCGCCACCGCTTCCGCCCAGGGCTACCAGGGCGGCCAGGCCCACCAGCAAAGCTATGACGCGCCGGCAAGATACAGCTACCAGTACGCCGTCGACGGCTATGGCGACGACGAGGCCCACTTCAGCGCCCAGGAGAGCCGGGACGGCGCCAACACCCAGGGCTCCTACACGGTCGCCCTCCCCGACGGCCGCACCCAGACGGTGAACTACAACACTGTCGATGCCTACTCCGGCAACGTGGCTGAGGTCACCTACTCTGGCCAGGCCCAGTACCCCGCTCAAAACCGCGCCCCTGCCTACAAGGCGGCCCCTGCGCCCGCCTATAATCCTGCCCGTAGGTACTAATGCCCTATTCATCGTGCACCTTCCGTGAGAGCGTAATAATCCAGACGAACAGCGATTATATGCCAGAAACGTCAAGGTCACCACATGGATGCCAACTGTATGCTATTTATTGTAATACAAACTGTGATCATCAAAAGGAAAATTGAGTTTTCGGCTGTGTCGGACGATGCAGCATGACGTTGTGCCTTGTGATGCAGCATAACGCTGTGTCTTATGATGCAGCATGACGCTGTGTCTTATGATGCAGATGACGCTGTCTTATGATGCAGCATGACGCTGTATCTTATGATGAGCATTACATTAAATCCGCTTTATGATGCAGCATGACGCTATCTGATCGCTGTGTCTTATGATGCAGCATGACGTTGTGTCTTATGATGCAGCATGACGCTATGTCTTATGATGCGGTATGACGCTGTGTCTTATGATGCAACATGACCACTTCCTTCAATTTCGGAACTTAATGCTGCGTGAACAATCCGTACATGTGCGCCTGCCTCACACATGGTTCTACTCACGCTCCAGAACCTGGGATTGGGATAAGAAAATGTGTCGGTCATATACTTCGAAAGGGACAATTAAATTTATGAACATGTGGAACTACCTTTTGTACCGCCTGATGAGTTTGGGTGTTTTTATCAAGGAGCAACATGCTTAGTCATTGTCAAACAACACCGTTCAAACTTTTCACAAGACAAGATTGAACGTGGCTCATGAAGATTCAGATTTCCTGTGACTCTTACGTCATAGGAGGAGCACTGGGAAACCATTCCCCTCCCTTCACGTACTCGCCCTCGGCTCCACGACAGCTTTTGCACATGGCAAGTGGATGGCACAACTCCCGTCCCACAGCACGCTGTGTTTGTGGTAGACGAAGCAGCGCCGCAGCAAGACAGCACACAACAGACGACGGAACCAATACAGCGTGAGACAGAACCAGAAGAGACAGACACAGTAACAACAAATCCCAGACGGACATTTCACAGGGCTGTCCGTGGTCATCCATGTATCGGACCGACGACGCATCTGCCATACAGTGTGTTTGTGGAGGCGTGATAATGCTGCGTGAACAATCCGTACATGTGCGCCTGCCTCACACATGGTTCTACTCACGCTCCAGAACCTGGGATTGGGATAAGAAAATGAGTCGGTCATATACCTCGAAAGGGACAATTAAATTTATGAACATGTGGAACTACCTTTTGTACCGCCTGATGAGTTTGGGTGTTTTTATCAAGGAGCAACATGCTTAGTCATTGTCAAACAACACCGTTCAAACTTTTCACAAGACAAGGTTGAACGTGGCTCATGAAGATTCAGATTTCCTGTGACTCTTACGTCATAGGAGGAGCACTGGGAAACAATTCCCCTCCCTTCACGTACTCAGCCTCCGCTCCACGACAGCTTTTGCACATGGCAAGTAGATGGCACAACGCCCGTCCCACAGCACGCTGCGTTTGTGGTAGACGAAACAGCGCCGCAGCAAGACAGCACACAAAAGATGACGGAACCAATACAGCGTGAGACAGAACTAGAAGAGACGGACACAGTACAACAAAATCACAGACGGACATTTCACAGGGCCGTCCGTGGTCATCCATGCATCGGACCGACGGCCCATCTGCCATACAGTGCGTATGTGGAGGCGTGATTGTCCAGCCGGAGTGACCAGGTGCACTCCCTCCTAGCAGTGCTAGGCGACAAATCACAGGTTGTGGAATCCGGAAGGCTCTTCAGCTTCCTATGTGAGGTGAAGTTTTATGTTATATACCCAGGGCGTTAACATTTAGATACGCCAGGAAAGAGAATACGTGTAATATAAGGGATGTCTTATAGCTACCCTGGGAACAATTAACAGGGATGGGCGCTAAATGACTTAGTAGTCGGAGCGCCCTTAAACCCAAATAATCAAATGATTGTACAGCCACGTGTCAAGCCACAGCACATGATTTAATGAAGGCCCCATCCAGTAATATTCCAAATACAGAATACCTGCCCTCTTCGTGGCCGTTTCCCATCGATTCCAAACATGCCTCAAAGTAGCATTAACATTCACGAGGAGACAGGCTCCGCCATGTTTCAGAAGACCCTGGTGAGGTCCGGCTCGCTCGTTGCTTGTCAGCAAAGGCTTCCATGAGCCCGAGGCGCGGGTAAACGCCGTGCTGCCATTTTCATCTTCACGTACCCCCTGGAGGTGAACGGCAGGGCCAACGCCTCCTTCACGGACACCAGAGAGTGCTCAGTGCTGTGACATACCATGCTCTTCGTCACCCTCCATCTCACTGGCGGCAAGATCAAGTGGTCTGTTGGCCGGTTCTCGGTCAGGATCATTGACATCTTGTTTGTTTATCTGGACCTGTCATGTCGTGATCTGTGATGGACGTTCACCCTCAGCGCATGGATGGAGCCACTTCCAACCGTGGCCGTCGTGTTTTGAAACACAAATAAGGGCAGATTTCAGACAATACACACGTTCACAAAAAAACGTTATGAATATGAAGGAGACTGTCGTGTGGGTAGGGCCTGCATCGTTACAATGCCTTCAGACAGCTTACCAGAAAGGGATGTGCCAACAAAGCGGCTCATGCGACGACATACTATACTAGTACATTGGATAACAGTTGGTGGCAAAAACGAGCACAACCGACCACTTCGTCCCGACGAACATGTGGGAGGCATTTGCAAATGGTCGTGACGTAGTAGTTTCCACATCTACGATTCAAACCGTCGCAACGCAGTCGCATAATTACAATGCGACTGAACATGTTTGTGGTCCTGATACGCTTATTTAGTCACCTTTCGTTAGGCGTCGGACTCAATGTTAATGCGGACATCCGGGGGTCCCCCAGTAAAGAAACAAAACAGGTAGGTTCCTGACGTCATTCAAGACCTCTGAAACATGCGCCCGGGACATGCGAGCTCGGATGTTCATTAGTGTGTGCGCGAAGAATATAGTTACAATTTAGAAGACTCTGTCTCAATAAATTATCACGCGAATTGCATGCATGAAAGTCATCTTACCTTAAGACGTCAATTTCATTGTCAATTACAGCGATATATTGCACATATTGTTATTTTGCGTATTGCGTTCTCCAATGATTTCACACCATTGACGACCGGCCGCGTTATTTTTTTTCCCAATACGGAGAAGCTACAAGGTGCATTTGATTGGTTGATGGGCCTGCGTCGTGACGTCATCAATCGGAACGCAGCGATGTAGAGGTGCCAGTTTTTAGCAATCATCACGGTACACATGTAGAGATGCTTGGTTGGATCAAGTCAAAATTCGCGAGAACTTAGAGCTCAGGTTGTGTAGGCATGGTTAGGTTTGGTTTGGTTATGATACATAACTGAAATATTCTGCAGGGATTAGTTTTTTTCTTCTTCAAAGGATAGAATACACGAGGCTTGCTAACCGACGGCTTACAAGTGCTGGTGAAGCAGATATGAAGAAAAAAGTACATCTTTCTGGCATAAAATGGAATATTTCAATCGAGGATTGCAGCGAAGCTTGATTTTAGCACCACGGATTTCTTATCCTTTGGAAAAAAACATCATAGGTACTTACATCATCTGTGTCTACCTCACGCGGTGTACCCACGTGCAAAAGTAAAAGATCGCCGGTTCAGGTTAGGGTTGCTTGAACAACTACACTGGGTTCTTCCAAGTCTCTTTCTCTCGCAATTGAGTCTCTTACAGCTTCAGGGTGACTCAGACCACATGCATCCGTTGCTAAACGAGACTCTTAGGATACTCTTAGGATAGGAGCTTTCTACCGATCAGTAACCCTGCCACATTCTCAGCAACTGGAGCTTGACAAGGTGATTTGTGAGGAAATCAGTAGAAACTTTAAGAGGAAGTGCCTTATTCTTGGTGACTTTAATCTAAAAGGTTATGAAAATGCTGGTGTTGGCTCCCCATCATGCAAAATGTTTAGGAAATGCCTTGAAGAGGACCTGTTCTTACACCAGTTTGCATCGGAACCTACCAGGCATGGCTCATTCTTGGACCTTGTATTCTCGGATTTAAGTGACTTGGTTCAAGACTTGACTGTTGGAGAAACTC
>JAOTOL010000824.1:0-138425 GCA_034440575.1 Imbricaverruca yamaguchii | reverse complement strand
GAGGACAAAGTACAGTCTTGAACGTAAGTATCGTTGCCCACCACTACAGCCAACTGGAGGGCGCGACTGGATCATGTTTGCAGCGTGGAGTGCGGCTCGATGATGTTTGCAGCTTGCTTCAGTCAGGAGAGCATTTGGACAGAATTCAAAGGTGACTGCTATTTTCGTGAAGCCAACGTAATGTATCGATGTATTTAGCTTCTAAAATATGCCGGTACATTCCATGATAGTAGCAGCGGCAAAGTTATATTAATTTGTGGCTCCTCAAGCACCTTCGTTAGACATCTTCCATTTAGGGAGATTCTTCATGCTTGTGGTTTTTCGTCTGTCGTTCCCTACCTTGATGCGGTAAGAGCGTGAAAATTGATAAAAATTCCTGCCTTTCTTTACTCTACGTCGTGCCGACATTTTCATGTCTTAAGCCTATCACAGGCGGCTCCAGGAATCAATTCTGGAAGGCACTTTTTACATACATTGGAAAGCTTAGGAAGAGGACGTACATCTAAATATTTTCACTGTTCAGGTGACTACAACGTGAAATTAAACTGCTCATACCACCTTCTTGATCTATTGAAATGCTTATTCTAAGCTTAATATGTCAAGGGCGGATCAAAGGGAGGCCAAAATTGGTTAAACAAGTTACTGGTTTTACCAAAGTAGTATTAATTACGCTATCATCGCAGGGATAGCTTTATTATAGTACTTCACGTACTTTGCATGACCTTATTCATATGATACCTCATAGCCAACGAGCTAACTGGTGTATTATTCCTCAGAGGCAACGATTTAACTTGAGTATTATACCATTGGCGAACCCATAGAAGTCAAATTGGTATGGTAAGTTCTCTTACCAAAGAATGCAAGCGTTTGAATATCAGAATTGGGTCGCCACAAGTGTATATTGATTCTGAGTTTGTACTGAAAGTCAGTGATATGCATCCATCAATTTGCGAGAAAAAAATGTATATGGTAAACTTTCGTAGGTGGGTGGAGGAGACAATGAAGCTATTATGGAGCTGGGGACAATAGCAGCCCATGGAAGGTGATAAGACACTTGGTACCAAATTATCTTAACCCTTTTACGGTATGGTTTTGCTAGACCTGAATCTGTAGATTTGGGGAGGGCATTTCATAACTGTCGCCCTGATATCTTGGAATCTATTGGGCCGATTTCAAAACTGACTAGTTCAATCTAATTTTACTGGTCAGATCTATATTTGTATGATGTCAAGGTCGGATTTTTGCAATAGCAAAGTCCGGAGGAAACATGGATAAAAAATGAAAGCCGTATGGGTCTGTATATTCTCAATATTTTCAACTTTTAACATATGACGCTATGGAGTGTGCCCTCAATCAATCCATTTCGGCCTACCCATTCCCTTCGTGTATTTGCCTCCCCCCCCCCATCATTTTCATAAATCAACACGCATGCAAAGTAATCACCAGGGAATCATATTTTAAAAGGTCCTGATTATGGGCGAATGCATGAATTCTCAGGTGGGGACATATTTTCCATGGAGGTGCTTAGTTCTATCTTTTCATTCGGCGGTAAAATTCGTTGGTCGGGCAGGTTGGGGTGGGGGTGGGGGTGATCTCGAGGATACCGGCGAGTACCTTTTCGTTTCAATGGGGCGCCTTTTCCTCTGAAAGGGATGTCTTTGGCTGGAAGATACGTTGAGCATATTTGTGCATGTTCTGAACACTTCTCGTCATCAACTGGATCTGCCATTGGGAACATTTATGGCTCCGCCACTGCTTGTGACTCATTATTACCGTTTGTCCTCCTCTTTCCTCCAAGCTTTATAACGGCAACGTAATGATACCGCTTTCAGAAAACCGGTCGCTCGTTGCCAATTTTGTCTTCCCCTGGATTCGCCTCTGACATGATCTGGCTGAAAATAGGCATTTTTGTAGGCAAACAAGATAATATGAGCAACTGAATTACAATTTGCAATCACCTGAACAACACGACGATGATATTTAGGCATGCTGTTCCTACGTTTTCGCAACAATCCGTCAGAGGTGCCTCCCAATATTTGCCCTGGAGCCGCCTCTGGTGTAGTCACGCGATTAACATTTTGCGACTATAGAAGAAAGTTAGAAAAGTCACCGAGTTTCTCCCCCTATCACAATTGGGAAGGGGACGGCAGTCGAAAAACCACACCGGGGAAGAGAGCGAAATCCGCTCTCAGCTACCAAATTGGTGTAGCACGCGCACCTGAAAACCTTACTCATAACGCTAACCGGGATTTTGGAGAGTGGGGGGGTCGATAGGATCAAATGAGGTTGAGATCCTCCGGCGCGTCGAGCCGTTATGCCAACGAAGCCTTTGTGACCTTGAACACATGGCAACTGGGCGGAGGGCCGGTTGGCCGACGTTCGGGAGCATTTGTACCTCGCATTCAAGACTGGAAATGTGTGATCAAGCCAGTGGCGGGGTGGTCCAGGTTCTTATTTTCTGGACATATGTTCAAACTACTGAAAATGAAAAGTGAGACACTAACACTTAAACCCAACCAGTGCAAAACCAGGGACCCGCCCCATCTGTCTCTGACCCCAGCCATGCCCGCAGCTTTCATAATTACGAGCGATCTCCAAAAGTTTTTTTTTTCGTAGGATGTACTATCAGTTTGCGAGAAGATCAGAATACTTCATTACAATAGTCCTGTTCATGCATGACATCGTCGAAACAGAACAGTAGTGCACGGATTCCGCCTTTTCTCCGGTCATCGTGTTAAAGGGAGAAGAACCCCGTCCTGGGCGAATAATAAGTTTCAGGTCTTAGGATAATTGGAGGAGCATCTGTGAGGAAGGGGCTTCGAGGGACGAGCAGACTAGAGCTAGCAGTCAAAGGCTTATCCGATAGTGTGGGCAGGGCGGTGCCCACCTCCCACTACACCCTTAGCACCCTAAAATACGATGGATTGATAAATGTTGGGATTTTAACCACGGAAAACCAGAAATTTACGAAGCGCTTCGCGCGCCGGAAGCGTCCTGTGTTTCGTCACATTTTTCGTCCCCCCCCCTCCGCCCCTTAAGAAGTTTCTGGCCGCACCATTGTTAGCAGTTATTTCTCTTATGATGATGATAAAAATAACTGATGTGACTCGAGGGTTACGTATTTGGATGGTGGCTTTTGTAACAATAACCTAGCTAGTCAGACTCGTGCATATTTATCGAGGGCCGAAGCTAAGGAAATTGATCCCCTGGGGTCGGATCCAGCGAGGCCAAAGGGAACATGTCCCTTCCCCAATTGGTGAATTTAGACCAAAAATTTGCACCAAAATGAAATTTTCTGCAACTCTAAGGACATTTCCTGATATAGCAGGCCTTAAGCATATGATATATCTGGTCTTCAACAGGGTCGACGCATGTTCACATCCAACGAAAAAAATTTCTTCGAAATCGGTGATTATTTACTGCTCCCCAAACCCTGTTTCTGAATGTGAGCGTTTAGCTAGAAGGGGTTCTGGAGTAGAGTAGTAGCGTTAGGCTAGAATGGTTGCGGATTGTAGAGTAGTAGTATTTGTGCTGCAACAGTATAATTAACTGTAGAAGTTAACGATGTAGGCAGTGATATGTCGAAGGAAGCTGTAGAAGCATGCAAGACCCTGAGAGGCACCATAGTTGACACTCGGAGTAGAAGTATGGTGACACCAATCCTTCAATCTTCCAATTATCCAATGTTGGGAGCGAGTACCGAGTGGTACTCAAGGGCCTGGGCTGTTTATGATTAGATAACGAGGCTTTGTCTAACGGGGTTGATATTTGTATACTTGTGCGGATGAATTTTGTGTCAAAGTAGACAGTATATTTCTACCTTGATTTTATGGCATGTCGATAGTAGATTCCCGCTTTAGGTGGGCTTCTATTGAACAAAAAGTGAGTAGAGTTGATAAGCAGGAATGCAGACGTAATTTTTGTTAAGGGGGACCCAAAATTAAAAAGCATCCATGAAACAGAGGCTGCTTTCGGCGCGGAAAATTATATTTTGGCCTTGTGAAGATGAACAGATTGTTTGCATCTATTGTATTGTTTGTTATTAAGGACGGGATGGAGCCGGGCCTGCACTTGGTTGTGTGTTTACTGCTAAATAGTAGGTGTAAGGAGCTCCTTCGAAGCTTTTCCTGGACAGAAGACTAGGCAGGTCATGGTGGTTGGTGGAGAGGGGGGACGGAAGGATAGGAAAGAAAAGCATAGATTGTCATGGTTTTACCCAAATGTCAGACGTTTTAGGAACAAGATTAGGGAAGTCAAATGCGTGACATCTGACGAGCCTTTTCCGTTATAATGGAGACCAGTCGGATGGCGGGGCGGCACCAACCAATCTCCCTGACATACTTCCAGTTCCTATCAATTTGTTATTTCCGTCCAGTGGCGTATTTGAAATCATGCAAAGAGGCTGGGGTGCCAACCAGAATAGTCGAATTGAAGACTGTCGAGTGAGGTTAGCACACACAAATGATGTTAAGGGTTAAAAATTGCAACATGACCTAACCCATCATAGCCTAGCATCCCATGTAAGGATTTGTTTTATAAATGGTTAAATAAAAATGTATCTTTCTTAAAAATATGAAATTAAAAACCTAATGAAATCGAACCCTTTTGGAAATGTCCAAACACATTATAATATTTCCCAACTCGGAAAAAAAAATTAGAACTTTACTTAGCCTAACCAATCCTAGCCCCTTTCTTTTCTTCACGCAGGTTTAAAATGTATGAAAAACTTGTGTCGTAAATACCCTAAAGCACAATAATACCAATTGCCCTCCAAGAAGTACACAATGCTAAAGGGAACTTCTCCTTCATACTTCATGGGCATTTGGAAATTTGAAACAAAAATGGTAGGAAAAAGTATATAGGTATTTAACAATGGGTATTCTGTTTTTCAGTCACCCATTCTCATCTCGAGAAGTATTCTGGGAGACATCTGCACTCCAATTATTGAACTTTCCACATTTCCAAGAATTATTGCGAGGCTAACTTGACCCCTTACGCCGGACCCTCTCCCTAACAACGGCCCGGTGGGGTGTGCATGCCAGTTCTGAACGCACTATATGCATGTCCTTGCCGTGACCGTTTCGGTGCGTCGTCTCTTCTGGAAAAAAAGAACAACAAACGTTCTGCCTTTCATCATTCAGGCTTCCGCTATGTTCAGCCCACCTCCGATGTAGGCTATGGCCACTGACGGTGGCACTAATGCCTATATTAGTCGTCACCCGACGTACTCTGGATTCGACAGACAACTAGCCAAGCCATTAATAATATTAGTTGCTTTGTTGGCTCAGGCAGACCAGCATCCCCCTTCAGTTTCCCACAAGCAACCCACTCGTCGCCCCACCGCTCGGGGTCATGGGTCAGGGCTCTGCAGACTACACCTAACACATTAGCACCACCAGTACAACCCTGTTCAGCCTGCGGCGGCCTAATGCGACACCCACGGCCGACGCCAGATGCCATATCATCTTATTAAAGTATGAACCACGGGTCTCATATGTCAGTGTTTTGCAGCACAGGGAGTCACTGGACTCAAAGACACCACATTAAATTTTGAGAAAAAAAACATACTTAACGGCATGATCATCTCATAAATACATGATTTTGCGATAGCTTCACAACGAAGGAAACAATTTCGTTAGTCAAGCATACACACCTGGTTTAAAATAATCCACCAAAATATAGATGTCAATTATCCATCGCATATAGTCAATACCAAACACATGGAAAGAGAGAGCAGTGCTCGGACCGACAAAACCTGAAAAATAATGCAATCATGGGTATGCACCCACAGTTTATGAAAGCAGCTACAGGCCTTGGGATCGTAGTGTAGATCCACGGCGCACACTTTCGTACCTTTTTGCTTATTGGGTGGTTCATGACGCACTGTATGCACAATCATGCCTAATAGCGGAGCCCACACTGTGTCGCCAGTGGGCCGCGGGATTCGGCAATATCCAGAGCGGGGCCAGTGTTGAACCCCGGACCTTTGCATCCAGAGCTCAACATCGTAACTACTGGGCCGTCCCCACCCCTTGCACACCAACAGACTTTTGTTTTCAGACCTGAGACATCCTTCATCCATCTGGGACACCCATCCAAGCTTCGGGCACACCACTTGCAGGACAAAAGGGCGCATTCGGCGCCCTGTTAGCCAGTAACTGGCCTTTTGCGCCTAAGGGATGGAGGGACACGGCCCAACGGCACCCTAAATACGCTAATTTGTGTATGTGTAGCAAAACTGGAATTATTATGGAAGTGAGCTGCAAGGTACAGTGGGATGCAATTTCCTATGACCAAAGGTGCACCGGGTTAGATATTCGTCGCTGCATGATGAAGGATCCGGTGAACATTCTTCAAATTCGTGCCTACAAGGCAAACGCGTCATTTGTCGGACTCACTGGATAAGAAAGCACTGAATAGCAAGCTATGGTGTCCATGTGTTGCCGCATTTTTAATCCTGGGGAAAAGGACAGCACTACATTCCCTGAGGGGCAGTACATATCATGACCACCACATGAACTAGACGAGGTCAAAGTCGGCAGCGCTTCTTATTTTAGTCTTCTCGTCTAAAATGAGACTTCTTATCAAAGTCTCATTTGAGGGTTATGCTTTCTGAGAGATGTCAGACCAGGGCTTCGAAATACTTACCCGTTTTGAACATTGATGTGCAGCTATTTCTCCAACGAAAACGCAACAATAATCTGAGTCACCACGAGTCAGGTCACGAGATTAGGTGAGAAAAAAAAAAACTGGTTATCCCTGGAACATGTTGCAGGGTATGTTGTCTTCTGCAAAGGGGCAAAGTTTCACGTCGCTGTCAGATCTGATCACGAGGATATGCTCCAAAATAGGGAAGGTGGGAACAGTGAACTAACAAAGAATTGACGTCATATATCTCGCCACTGGCATGTGGTATCTAGAACCTATGGCTTATTTCCCTGACTGCAGAACTTCCTAGGTCTAGGATTGTGCCTAACGACAATCCAACTGTTGCAGGTAACTGCGGCTGTCAACGTTGGTACTAATATGAGGCTCGTGGCGGGGGCGGTGGTGCAGGCGCAGTCAGGCACAGTCGTCGAGTACGGTCGACTTGTCCTAACCGTGTGGGACGAATGAGCACGCAGCTGTGCCGGCGCGGCCAGTCTGGCTGACACGTGCTGCGTCTATTTCAACAAGGGCTGTAAGCGACTGGTGCGTTCTGGATGTGCTTTATAATACATGAAATCTTGCTCCAAGCCGTCTGGCAACCGTGCGTGTGCCCAGAAAGTATATTACTGAATCTTCGAAAAGTGTACCTTCGACGTACCCTTGTGGAGCGCCTAATTGCCTTCTAACCAGAAAATGTCCTTTTCCTCAAAAGCTCATCTAATGCGTCGACGGGATGGGTGGACTTTCCCTCCGCATTTCCCCTGCTGCATATCCCTCCACACATAACAATCGTTAAATCCAGTGTATATCGGGGAAGGATATCCTGGTGACTGCACCATACTACGCATTGCTATTTACCTGGCCTTCCCTCATCCAGTGATAATGATATGTCCTGCTCTCTACTTCAGCCCTGTTCATTATTCGATACCAACTTTCCGAATTAAACTTTTCAGTTTAGTTCGGAAGCGACGGAATTTCAATTTATATCAGTGTCAAAATCCTAGGTGTCACCATCGGTCCTCATCTACATAGGACAAGCACATGCCCGCAGTCGTTGAACGATGTCGCATGGTATTAGTCGGCCTGGCTACGATGTGCCACAGGGTGTCCAAAGGCACAACACGCATGTTCATCGAAGCAAAAATATTTCCGCATGCTCGATGCTGCATCGGTGCCTGGAGAAGCTGGACTGCTGCACAGAAGAACCGAACGCCATCCATTTTAGTGCTCGTATCGTGAGTGGCTTAGGCCGACATTAAGCATGTGACTCCGGTGTTGCGAGAGTTGGGATGGAGACGAGTTGATAGCGTACGTAAGACATGCTCCTGCGTTTATGCGCCACTTCCTGACAGCACCAAATGCGCCAGAAATCTTGCGGAGAAGGATCTTAGATCCCCACGGTGTCCGCCTGCCATGCACGGGCGATCAGAGAAAGCCGGGTTGAGCTACCTCATGCTCGGAAAGTGTTCGCTCTGGAGCTTTCTATATCGGGCCAACAGTAGCTGAAATCATGTCCCATCAGATGTTAGGCACCCATCAGATCATAACAGACTAATGGTGTGATGTGACCACAGGATGTATGACGCAACTTCGATGTGTAGTAGGTACCGCAGTGCCGTGTCGAATAACAGTGTTTGTTTTGTGCCTAGTATGTCGGTTCATGTGCGGATGCACGAAAGCCAGTGTTGTATAATTGATATGAATGCTATGAATCCACTTCATCGAAGCTCCAAATATACTGTCACATACCACCTCAGCTTTTCCTACATTGAACCTGGTACTTGACTTCCGAGAACACGAATTAATAATGAAACAACTAGCCTGAAACATGGATGGCATGTATTAAATAAACACATCACGGCATATCTTTGTCCTAGTCGACTTATTTAACTACCGAGACAACTGCTGTGACACCAATCAAAACGAGCTTCGCTGTGGGGTTTAATTTGTTGGCATGTCATTGGTTGAGTGTTACCAGCGAATAGATCCCAATCGGGACCTTAGGTCAGTAATCGTGACCTTAAATAAAATGTTGAAATAGGAGGCTACTCGTAGTAAGACGGGTACCTATCCTATCTTTGTGAGCCCCTACCTTGGGCCCGGCGATTGTTAACATGGAACCCAATGAGGAAACGCTCCTTGCATGTAAGGGCCGTGCATCCCTGAAATACATACAATATTCCACCAATGCACGCATGGCTTCTTTCACTTTGTCACAAAATACAAGGATCCCAAAGGGAAGGACCTTGAACAAAAGCCTCTGAGATCTTTGTGGAGAAAACTACAAACACTAGCTTTAACTTACATTCTGTTTCTGATTGGTTGTGATTTTCAGTGTGAAGCCGTCTCCTGAAAACCACACTTCAAATGTTTTGTGTATTACCGAGCAGGGGCCTCCTTAAAGGTCAGGGAAGCGACGCCCCTCCCACCCCTTCACGGTAAGAGGAAACTTTTCCCGCCTCTTTCGCGCGGTGGTTGAGTCAGGAAGCGCATTGGATTGCCTCCAGGTTTTCAGCTTTGGTCTGCAATCAGAAATGTGTGAAGACTTAAGCCCTTCCACACCGCGGGTACGTATGTCGAATGGAGGATGATGAAAGATGGAGGATGATGAGGAAAGCGATGATGGACCCAGATATCGAAGGCTCATGAGCCACCTCCCCAAAGTGTGTGACGATATACATTGTTTTTCACTCACTCCGAAAAGTGGGTTGAAAGGCTGTCCAAATCTCTCAAGCTTTGTGGGACTTCCTACAGAAATATCTGCTTTTATCTAATATGGTAGCGGATGGTAGCGGTCCTCAGTGTGAAGCCTTTCTTCTAGAGAGCACTTCAACTTTTATGTGCGCTTCCGGGACGGGGCCTCCTCAGATGTCGGGAACGCCGCCTTCCACAGGGCAGGGGGTAAATTCCCTCGCTCGCTGCCCACCCCGGTGGCAACGCCCCTGATCCAGTGTGACCGAATTCACTCAGCTAACCGTCAGGATGTAAGGGAAAATGATTCCTGAATATTTGGCTATAGCGAATTGAAATGGAACCGCAAGTAGCTGATACCTTCACGATGCTACTCAGGGTTTAGGATATATTTTACTTCGAAATGCAGTGACAGTTTCCTCGACACTTAGCATTGCGAATCTTGGACCATTGCTTCCCACAGCACAACCAGCTTAAACTAGTCTCGATTATATGTAGCTGAAGTGGATATAAAAACAGGGATAGGGCGCTGGACATAGCTCACATCGGACGACTGGCCCGCAACAGTAGCGTCGACATACCTGACATAGCAATGGCCGCGGGGCGAGGGCCAGCTCATCCCACTTCAAGCGTAATCGCATGCCTGCATATCCTACTGAAAATGCTCAAACCCTACGGCAAAACAGCTGTACGACTATTCACTCCAATAGGGAGTGTGCTACAAATTGTAGTGAAATCATTATCGAGAAAAGCACATGCTCTACGCATGCGAAGAAATAAATATTTTGGTGACAGGCTTTTCACCTTTCATTTTCGACGGTCAGATGGCCCTTTTGGCTGGTGGCATACCCAGGATGGAGTCCTGACCACGCTTCTGTTAATCAACGCCTCTCGGAAAGGGACAGGAGGGAATGTAGACGTGGAGATTGAGAAGAGTACAGCTTGCGCACATGATAATTAGTCCTCCGGTGCTTTTGGGACGCTTTTTGGTTTAAAGTACAGTTGTGATCTAAACGACATATAGATTTAATCGAGCGATATATCTAAGCCTTCTTCAGTGGTGTAAATACCATATAATTTTCGCCCAACTGCGACAAGAATCTAATAGCCTTTCAATTGGGTAAATTTCCTTGCTTTCATTCTCATCGCTCCCACGCGATTGCGAATATTAGGATACGAATCCATTATTTTTTTTAGGACGACGGTCCTACGCTTAGGAATATTCCCATCAGCTGGGATAGGTTGTTTGGACTCGGCACAGTAATTATCACATAAGACCACACAGATGCACTTCTTAGGATAAACCAAACACACACTGTTTTCGCATTCCAAAGGAAGTTGTCATTCGTGCCCATCAGGCCACAGTCCTCGGTGTGCACGATGGACACATTTGGACACACATTGTCCTCGGTATTCACGATAAATATGTATATGGACACACATTGTCCTCGGAAGTCACGATTAACATGCATGGACACACATTGCCCTCGGTATTCATGATAAACATATATGGACACACAATGTCCTTGGTTTTACTGATGTCCTCGGTAATTCAATCCATACTGGGAGCCAACAATTGGACACTTCCTCCAAAATCGACCCTTCATCTTACTCGGTAGATCTTGCTCTATCACCGAGAAGAAATCGATGCTTCTGCGGTGGTAAATAAAGGGTGTCCTCGTTTGTGACCGCCAGGTCATAGTCCTCGCTAGTCACGGTAAACACGTATGTGTGTGTGTGACAGTGTGCCGGCTCTGCCGACGTCCGCTCACCTGGGCCGCCCGGCTGCGTATGCCGTGGCCAGTGACGGACGGTCGCGCTCCGGCGGGCTGCGGGCCACACGTGGCGCTCCGGCGGGCTGCGGGCCACATGTGGCGCTCCGGCGGGCTGCGGGCCACACGTGGCGCTCCGGCGGGCTGCGGGCCACACGTGGCGCTCCGGCGGGCTGCGGTCCACATGTGGCGCTCCGGCGGGCTGCGGGCCACATGTGGCGCTCCGGCGGGCTGCCGGCCACACGTGGCGCTCCGGCGGGCTGCGGGCCACATGTGGCGCTCCGGCGGGCTGCCGGCCACACGTGGCGCTCCGGCGGGCTGCCGGCCACATGTGGCGCTCCGGCGGGCTGCCGGCCACACGTGGCGCTCCGGCGGGCTGCGGGCCACACGTGGCGCTCCGGCGGGCTGCGGGCCACACGTGGCGCTCCAGCGGGCTGCCGGCCACACGTGGCGCTCCGGCGGGCTGCAGGCCACACGTGGCGCTCCGGCGGGCTGCGGGCCACATGTGGCGCTCCGGCGGGCTGCCGGCCACACGTGGCGCTCCGGCGGGCTGCGGGCCACACGTGGCGCTCCGGCGGGCTGCGGGCCACACGTGGCGCTCCGGCGGGCTGCCGGCCACACGTGGCGCTCCGGCGGGCTGCAGGCCACACGTGGCGCTCCGGCGGGCTGCGGGCCACATGTGGCGCTCCGGCGGGCTGCCGGCCACACGTGGCGCTCCGGCGGGCTGCAGGCCACACGTGGCGCTCCGGCGGGCTGCCGGCCACACGGGCTGGGTCGGGGCCGGCCGCCGCCATACAGTCCAACACGCACGGCCCGCAGGGAGGGGCTCACCTCCCCCCGCCCTCCCTCCTGCACGTGCGGCGGTGACAACACGGTGGAAGTACGGTCCCGTGGTATACACGGTGGAAGTACGGTCCCGTGGTATTCACGGCGGAGACACGGTCCCGTGGTATAGACGGTGGAAGTACGGTCCCGTGGTACACACGGTGGAAGTACGGTCCCGTGGTACACACGGTGGAAGTACGGTCCCATGGTACACACGGTGGAAGTACGGTCCCGTGGTACACACGGTGGAAGTACGGTCCCGTGGTAATCACGGTGGAAGTACGGTCCCGTGGTATACACGGTGGAAGTACGGTCCCGTGACACACGGTGGAAGTACGGTCCCGTGGTATACACGGTGGAAGTACGGTCCCATGGTACACACGGTGGAAGTACGGTCCCGTGGTATACACGGTGGAAGTACGGTCCCGTGGTACACACGGTGGAAGTACGGTCCCGTGGTATACACGGTGGAAGTACGGTCCCGTGGTACACACGGTGGAAGTACGGTCCCGTGGTACACACGGTGGAAGTACGGTCCCGTGGTACACACGGTGGAAGTACGGTCCCGTGGTATTCACGGTGGAAGTACGGTCCCGTGGTACACACGGTGGAAGTACGGTCCCGTGGTACACACGGTGGAAGTACGGTCCCGTGGTACACACGGTGGAAGTACGGTCCCGTGGTACACACGGTGGAAGTACGGTCCCGTGGTATACACGGTGGAAGTACGGTCCCGTGGTACACACGGTGGAAGTACGGTCCCGTGGTACACACGGTGGAAGTACGGTCCCGTGGTATACACGGTGGAAGTACGGTCCCGTGGTACACACGGTGGAAGTACGGTCCCATGGTACACACGGTGGAAGCACGGTCCCGTGGTATACACGGTGGAAGCACGGTCCCGTGGACGTACTGCGGCCACAGTAGCGGCCCACAATAGCCATAACTGACGTACTGCGGTCCACAGTAGCCATAACTGACGTACTGCGGCCCACAGTAGCCATCACTGACGTACTGCGGCCCACAGTAGCCATCACTGACGTACTGCGGCCCACAGTAGCCATCCCTGACGTACTGGGGCCCACAGTAGCTATCACTGACGTACTGCGGCCCACAGTAGCCATCACTGACGTATTGCGGCCCACAGTAGCTATCACTGACGTACTGCGGCCCACAGTAGCCATAACTGACGTACTGCGGCCCACAGTAGCCATCACTGACGTACTGCGGCCCACAGTAGCCATCACTGACGTACTGCGGCCCACAGTAGCTATCACTGACGTACTGCGGCCCACAGTAGCCATCACTGACGTACTGCGGCCCACAGTAGCTATCACTGACGTACTGCGGTCCACAGTAGCTATCACTGACGTACTGCGGCCCACAGTAGCCATCACTGACGTACTGCGGCCCAAACACACTGAGTACTGCGCCAATAGCCATCACTGACGTACCTCGGCCCACAGTAGCCATCACTGACGTACTGCGGCCCACAGTAGCAATCACTGACGTACTGCGGCCCACAGTAGCCCTCACTTACGTACTGCGGCCCACAGTAGCCATCACTGACGTACTGCGGCCCACAGTAGCTATCGCTGACGTACTGCGGCCCACAGTAGCTATCACTGACGTACTGCGGTCCACAGTAGCGGCCCACAGTAGCCATCACTGACGTACTGCGGCCCACAGTAGCGGCCCACAGTAACCATCACTGACGTACTGCGGCCCACAGTAGCCATCACTGACGTGCTGCGGCCCACAGTAGCGGCCCACAGTAACCATCACTGACGTGCTGCAGCCCACAGTAGCGGCCCACAGTAGCCATCACTGACGAACTGCGGCCCACAGTAGCCATCACTAACGTACTGCGGCCCACAGTAGCCATCACTGACGTACTGCGGCCCACAGTAGCCATCACTGACGTGCTGCGGCCCACAGTAGCCATCACTGACGTGCTGCGGCCCACAGTAGCCATCACTGACGTACTGCGGCCCACAGTAGCCATCACTGACGTACTGCGGCCCACAGTAGCCATCACTGACGTACTGCGGCCCACAGTAGCCATCACTGACGTACTGCGGCCCACAGTAGCCATCCCTGACGTACTGGGGCCCACAGTAGCTATCACTGACGTACTGCGGCCCACAGTAGCCATCACTGACGTATTGCGGCCCACAGTAGCTATCACTGACGTACTGCGGTCCACAGTAGCTATCACTGACGTACTGCGGTCCACAGTAGCCATCACTGACGTACTGCGGCCCACAGTAGCCATCACTGACGTACTGCGGCCCACAGTAGCTATCACTGACGTACTGCGGCCCACAGTAGCCATCACTGACGTACTGCGGCCCACAGTAGCTATCACTGACGTACTGCGGTCCACAGTAGCTATCACTGACGTACTGCGGCCCACAGTAGCCATCACTGACGTACTGCGGCCCACAGTAGCCATCACTGACGTACCTCGGCCCACAGTAGCCATCACTGACGTACTGCGGCCCACAGTAGCAATCACTGACGTACTGCGGCCCACAGTAGCCATCACTTACGTACTGCGGCCCACAGTAGCCATCACTGACGTACTGCGGCCCACAGTAGCTATCGCTGACGTACTGCGGCCCACAGTAGCTATCACTGACGTACTGCGGTCCACAATAGCGGTCCACAGTAGCCATCACTGACGTACTGCGGTCCACAGTAGCGGCCCACAGTAGCCATCACTGACGTGCTGCAGCCCACAGTAGCGGCCCACAGTAGCCATCACTGACGTACTGCGGCCCACAGTAGCCATAACTGACGTACTGCGGCCCACAGTAGCCATCACTGACGTGCTGCGGCCCACAGTAGCCATCACTGACTTACTGCGGCCCACAGTAGCCATCACTGACGTACTGCGGCCCACAGTAGCCATCACTGACGTACTGCGGCCCACAGTAGCCATAACTGACGTACTGCGGCCCACAGTAGCCATCACTGACGTGCTGCGGCCCACAGTAGCCATCACTGACGTACTGCGGCCCACAGTAGCCATCACTGACGTACTGCGGCCCACAGTAGCCATCACTGACGTACTGCGGCCCACAGTAGCCACAACTGACGTACCTCTCGGGGTACCCTTCCATTGCATCATGTTAGTCTGAGTTTTACCACTGGCCTCCAGACGAACCCTACAGTTCAGCGTCGTCTTCTCGATCTGGAGAGACACTGGCTGCAATCTGGTGCATCAGCCCACCTACCTTTGACGTCACTTGGTGTGTGCGAACTTGTGACGTTACCTCACATCACCGCCATGTTACCATCACCGCTGCCGTACCGCGATAAAAAAAAAAACGGCACACAGAACAGACCGCAATTGGCACGCTATGCCCGATGTTAGAGTGTGATTGGTAGGTGCTAATCATGAGTGCAGATGGCACATGCACAAACAGTAGTGGAACTCGATATCAGATCAGATGAATCGCATGCTCGATATATTTGCCGCCGTCAGCAGATTTAGGGTTGATAGCCCATCCCCACCGGCCGCCAAGCGCGACATGTTGGATCTTACGAGCCGGCGAAGCGAAGCACTAAGGAACGACCACACAGGCACCTACCACCATCTCAACACTCTGACCACACGTGACATTAGAACAGAGATGCGGGTACAACATCGCGTGGCGCATCCCCACCGCGCCAGCGTCCACATTGCACCGACAACTTCGGCCGGTCATATCGTCCAAACGAGGCCTGGTCATATCGTCCAAACGAGACCCGGAAACTCATTCCGCCCATCCGATCCCAGATTAGCTGTGTGGCTTTGGGGCGTATCGACTGCATAGGTCATATAACCCGGATCAGCTGAATAGGCGTTTGACATTTGTTTGGTTGGTGGCGCGTGACGCTATCACGGCTGAGTCTGATCCCTCTGGCCGGCAGCATCTGAATGTCAGACTTACACACTCTGATCCCTCTGGCCGGCAGCATCTGAATGTCAGACTGACACACTCTGATCCCTCTGGCCCGCGGCATCTGAATGTCAGACTCACACACTCTGATCCCTCTGGCCGGCGGCATCTGAATGTCAGACTTACACACTCTGATACCTCTGGGCGGCGACATCTGAATGTCAGACTTACACACTCTGATGCCTCTGGGCGGCGGCATCTGAATCCCTCTGTGCGGCGACATCTGAATGTCAGACTCACACATTCTGATCCCTCAGTCCGGCGATATCTAAATGTCAGACTTACACACTTTGATCTCTCTGTGCGGCGACATCTGAATGCCAGACTCACACACTCTGATCCTTCTGGCCGGCGGCATCTGAATGTCAGACTTACACACTCTGATCCCTCTGGCCTGCGACATCTGAATGTCAGACTTACACACTCTGATCCCTCTTTCCGGCGACATCTGAATGTCAGATTTACACACTTTCATCCCTTTGTGCGGCGACATCTGAATGTCAGACCAACACGCTCTGATCCCTCTATCCGGCGACATCTGAATGTCAGACTTACGCACTCTGATCCCTCTGGCCGGCGGCATCTGAATGTCAGACTCACACACTCTGATCCCTTTGGCCCGCGGCATCTGAATGTCAGACTCACACACTCTGATCCCTCTGTGCGGCGACATCTGAATGTCAGACTCACACATTCTGATCCCTCAGTCCAGCGACATCTAAATGTCAGACTTACACACTCTGATCCCTCTGGCCGGCAGCATCTGAATGTCAGACTGACACACTCTGATCCCTCTGGCCCGCGGCATCTGAATGTCAGACTCACACACTCTGATCCCTCTGGCCGGCGGCATCTGAATGTCAGACTTACACACTCTGATGCCTCTGGGCGGCGGCATCTGAATCCCTCTGTGCGGCGACATCTGAATGTCAGACTCACACATTCTGATCCCTCAGTCCGGCGATATCTAAATGTCAGACTTACACACTTTGATCTCTCTGTGCGGCGACATCTGAATGCCAGACTCACACACTCTGATCCCTCTGTGCGGCGACATCTGAATGTCAGACTTACACGCTATGATCCCTCTGTGCGGCGACATCTAAATGTCAGACTGACACACTCTGATCCCTCAGTCCGGCAGCATCTGAATGTCAGACTGACACACTCTGATCCCTCTGGCCCGCGGCATCTGAATGTCAGACTCACACACTCTGATCCCTCTGTGCGGCGACATCTGAATGTCAGACTCACACACTCTGATCCCTTTGTCCGGCGACATCTGAATGTCAGACTGACACACTCTGTCCCCTCTGGCCGGCGGCATCTGAATGTCAGATTGACACGTGTGTACTCTGATTCCTCATCACATAGGTGATTTTTGACCAACTTCGATAAGTATTGTCGTCTCTGGCTACCGAGGACTATGGAGTAGGTGATATGTCCGTCAGTAGTTTACAATTGTTTCCAGGTGGGCGGTCACGTTCCACTCCGCACCGTTACCTGCAGCATATTCACCGAGGTGAGGGCTGGGGTGGGGGTGAGGGGTGTGGGGACTGTCAGATGCAGAAGTGCCCAAGTCATTGCTCTTCACAAAAGCAACGACCCTCCAAAGCGTCAAACTTTCGGCCAGCCACTATCGCCCCGGTCATGCGCAAGATTAGATAAACCTGTACACGGGCCCATCCATCTCAGTAGACATGCCATTTTGTGAGCCAAAGCCAGCTTCAGGAGAAGTGCCAGTTGCAATGAGTACTTAGCTGCTCAGTTACGGCATGGTGGTCAATGCATGGTCGAACGTCCGCGCCTGTCCTTTTGAAGGCAGACTGTGGTTGCTGGCCAGTGCACAATCCCACAGTATAATTTGGCGTCACGTCCCACGAGGCTGTCGGCGAGCTGGCGAACAGCTGGTCGGCGTGGTCGTGGGGACAGCGTGGGCACCTGCCGGCATCTGCTACCGTCACCGTACACCAGGGCCTGGTGCCGCTGGTGCCGCTGGTGCCGACCACCGCCGGACCGTGGTGGTGCCCACGTGACTTCATGCCCGCTTGGACAGCGACCACGGCAGCGAGTCTAAAAATAGCGGTAATTGCCGCCCCTAGGGCACTTTGGCCGTCCCTGCGTAACGAACACCGCGGAGCACAATCTGCAAGATACACCGTATATCATGGCCGAATTGTTTCCGGCTCGTGGGCGACTAATTTCCCGCAGAAAGTCTCACATTTCATGCGTTTCCAGAGTCCAGAGTGAATTGATCACTATAATTTCGCTCGACAACATTACATATTTCATTTGAATCCGCTAGCGGTCGGTCGGTCCGAGGGCGTTAAAATTCGTGGTTGGAGTGGTGCCGCCAGCCCCGCCCACTTCCTCGGCGAACCTGATCCTCACCACCGGAGGCGCCCTGAACGCGGTTGCCATGGAGACAAATTAATGTGCGGTTGCCATGGAGACAAATTAATGTGTCACACTCGATTCGGACGCGCTGCTGCCTCGCTGGTGCTGTCCGTGTTGACGCGGGCTCCGCTGGTTTGTGCTGTTGAGTTGCATATTGTCCGTGGAAGAAGAGGGAATCTGGAACTTTAGTGTGATCCGAGAACTTAAATTCTACACTCCGTTTGCCAATTATGTTTATTATTAGCTTCATTGCAAATGTAATGGAGCTGTTATTGCTGGCGTAATTTATGTCGCCGGCAATGGTCGTCGTGATACATGCATGGGGATATGAGGCTGGTCGAGCCTCCAGGTGAGTCGAGACAAGACCATTATATGACGCCCAATGGTGTCAGGAGAACTTACAAGCCACGACCATTACAAGACGTCCAATGGTGTCAGGGGAACTTACAAGCCACGACCATTACATGACGTCCAATGGTGTCAGGAGAACTTACAAGCCACGACCATTACATGACGTCCAATGGTGTCAGGAGAACTTACAAGCCACGACCATTACATGACGTCCAATGGTGTCAGGGGAACTTACAAGCCACGACCATTACATGACGTCCAATGGTGTCAGGAGAACTTACAAGCCACGACCATTACATGACGTCCAATGGTGTCAGGGGAACTTACATGCCACGACCATTACATGACGTCCAATGGTGTCAGGAGAACTTACAAGCCACGACCATTACATGACGTCCAATGGTGTCGGGGGAACTTACAAGCCACGACCATTACATGACGTCCAATGGTGTCAGGAGAACTTACAAGCCACGACCATTACATGACGTCTAATGGTGTCAGGAGAACTTACAAGCCACGACCATTACATGACGTCCAATGGTGTCAGGGGAACTTACAAGCCACGACCATTACATGACGTCCAATGGTGTCAGGAGAACTTACAAGCCACGACCATTACATGACGTCCAATGGTGTCAGGGGAACTTACATGCCACGACCATTACATGACGTCCAATGGTGTCAGGAGAACTTACAAGCCACGACCATTACATGACGTCCAATGGTGTCAGGAGAACTTACAAGCCACGACCATTACATGACGTCCAATGGTGTCAGGAGAACTTACAAGCCACGACCATTACATGACGTCCAATGGTGTCAGGAGAACTTACAAGCCACGGCCATTACATGACGTCCAATGGTGTCAGGAGAACTTACAAGCCACGACCATTACATGACGTCCAATGGTGTCAGGAGAACTTACAAGCCACGACCATTACATGACGTCCAATGGTGTCAGGGGAACTTACAAGCCACGACCATTACATGACGTCCAATGGTGTCAGGAGAACTTACAAGCCACGACCATTACATGACGTCCAATGGTGTCAGGAGAACTTACAAGCCACGACCATTACATGACGTCCAATGGTGTCAGAGAACTTACAAGCCACGACCATTACATGACGTCCAATGGTGTCAGGAGAACTTACAAGCCACGACCATTACATGACGTCCAATGGTGTCAGGAGAACTTACAAGCCACGACCATTACATGACGTCCAATGGTGTCAGGAGAACTTACAAGCCACGACCATTACATGACGTCCAATGGTGTCAGGAGAACTTACAAGCCACGACCATTACATGACGTCCAATGGTGTCAGAGAACTTACAAGCCACGACCATTACATGACGTCCAATGGTGTCAGGAAACTTACAAGCCACGACCATTACATGACGTCCAATGGTGTCAGGAAACTTACAAGCCACGACCATTACATGACGTCCAATGGTGTCAGGAGAACTTACAAGCCACGACCATTACATGACGTCCAATGGTGTCAGGAGAACTTACAAGCCACGACCATTACATGACGTCCAATGGTGTCAGGAGAACTTACAAGCCACGACCATTACATGACGTCCAATGGTGTCAGGAGAACTTACAAGCCACGACCATTACATGACGTCCAATGGTGTCAGGGGAACTTACAAGCCACGACCATTACATGACGTCCAATGGTGTCAGGAGAACTTACAAGCCACGACCATTACATGACGTCCAATGGTGTCAGGAGAACTTACAAGCCACGACCATTACATGACGTCCAATGGTGTCAGGAGAACTTACAAGCCACGACCATTACATGACGTCCAATGGTGTCAGGAGAACTTACAAGCCACGACCATTACATGACGTCCAATGGTGTCAGGAGAACTTACAAGCCACGACCATTACATGACGTCCAATGGTGTCAGGAGAACTTACAAGCCACGACCATTACATGACGTCCAATGGTGTCAGGAGAACTTACAAGCCACGACCATTACATGACGTCCAATGGTGTCAGGAGAACTTACAAGCCACGACCATTACATGACGTCCAATGGTGTCAGGGGAACTTACAAGCCACGACCATTACATGACGTCCAATGGTGTCAGGAGAACTTACAAGCCACGACCATTACATGACGTCCAATGGTGTCAGGAGAACTTACAAGCCACGACCATTACATGACGTCCAATGGTGTCAGGAGAACTTACAAGCCACGACCATTACATGACGTCCAATGGTGTCAGGAGAACTTACAAGCCACGACCATTACATGACGTCCAATGGTGTCAGGAGAACTTACAAGCCACGACCATTACATGACGTCCAATGGTGTCAGGAGAACTTACAAGCCACGACCATTACATGACGTCCAATGGTGTCAGGAGAACTTACAAGCCACGACCATTACATGACGTCCAATGGTGTCAGGAGAACTTACAAGCCACGACCATTACATGACGTCCAATGGTGTCAGGAGAACTTACAAGCCACGACCATTACATGACGTCCAATGGTGTCAGGAGAACTTACAAGCCACGACCATTACATGACGTCCAATGGTGTCAGGAGAACTTACAAGCCACGACCATTACATGACGTCCAATGGTGTCAGGAGAACTTACAAGCCACGACCATTACATGACGTCCAATGGTGTCAGGAGAACTTACAAGCCACGACCATTACATGACGTCCAATGGTGTCAGGAGAACTTACAAGCCACGACCATTACATGACGTCCAATGGTGTCAGGAGAACTTACAAGCCACGACCATTACATGACGTCCAATGGTGTCAGGAGAACTTACAAGCCACGACCATTACATGACGTCCAATGGTGTCAGGAGAACTTACAAGCCACGACCATTACATGACGTCCAATGGTGTCAGGAGAACTTACAAGCCACGACCATTACATGACGTCCAATGGTGTCAGGAGAACTTACAAGCCACGACCATTACATGACGTCCAATGGTGTCAGGAGAACTTACAAGCCACGACCATTACATGACGTCCAATGGTGTCAGGAGAACTTACAAGCCACGACCATTACATGACGTCCAATGGTGTCAGGAGAACTTACAAGCCACGACCATTACATGACGTCCAATGGTGTCAGGAGAACTTACAAGCCACGACCATTACATGACGTCCAATGGTGTCAGGAGAACTTACAAGCCACGACCATTACATGACGTCCAATGGTGTCAGGAGAACTTACAAGCCACGACCATTACATGACGTCCAATGGTGTCAGGAGAACTTACAAGCCACGACCATTACATGACGTCCAATGGTGTCAGGGAACTTACATGCCACGACCATTACATGACGTCCAATGGTGTCAGGAGAACTTACAAGCCACGACCATTACATGACGTCCAATGGTGTCAGGGGAACTTACAAGCCACGACCATTACATGACGTCCAATGGTGTCAGGAGAACTTACAAGCCACGACCATTACATGACGTCCAATGGTGTCAGGAGAACTTACATGCCACGACCATTACATGACGTCCAATGGTGTCAGGGGAACTTACAAGCCACTTGCTGACACCTCGAACAAAGTCTCCCTTTTTGTTTGGGGCAGGAGGTGAAGCGGGTGATCTTACGAGCCTTCAGCAAAGATGTGTTATTTTATGTCTGACGGAATTGTTCCTTAACTCGGAGATGTCTTTTTAATTCATAGCAAATATTCTTCAGAAAATAGCACACAATTGTAAGAATGTGTCTTATTAGGAAATCCATTCAAGTCGTTTTGGCGTGGGATGTTCGTAAGATGAGCAGCAAAATTTATATGAAGTGAGGTGGGTACGTGGCTAGTTACGCAATCGTGGCCTGGGCATCATGAACCGCGGTTGAGCCGTGATCTATCAATGTGTTGCATGTTGCTGGTGCTTTTCTCATCTAACTTAAATAAATTGGCACATAGTTGGTGTTCAGCCTATTGGCGTTGAGCAGTTTGTTATGTGATGAGTTATGTTGTCACAATTCCGAATAGATAAATAGGCGGTTAAAATCTAGGTGGACGTACATTACATGGTATTTTCTAATTGTTCAATTCTTCAATACATATCATTTTGTTGCATGTTGCTGGGTTTTTTTTTTGTTCTCATCTCACAAAAATAAATTGCCGCATAGTTGTTGCTCAGCCTATTGCTGTTGAGCAGTTTGTTATGTCATGAGTTATGATGTCACAATTCCGAATATATAAGCAGGCGGCGAAAATCTATGTCACCGTACGTTACATGGTATTTTCTAATTGTTTCTCGATTTTCCAATAGAACACGTCAGGTGACAAAACGTTACCATAAGAAGCATGTAAGTAAAAAAGTAACACTCCAGTAGTCGTCGCAGCATTTGTTTGCGTAAATAAGGCTTGTGATCAACTTACTACACCACTAGGATTAACCTACTCCACCACTAGGATCGACTAACTCCAAGTGTGAGGAAAGTTGAGACAAGGGCGATGCGTCAGAACAGCCACCAATATCACGGATTATCATTGTCTGAGAGACATTCTCATGCGACATATTGGTGCACACAAATTACCGTTTCAGAACATGCACACAAATAATCAATCTCTCATTAAATGCGTTTAAGTTCATCTTAGGTACAAATTGGATCAACGCACCTCCGCTTCGCCATACACCTATAGTGATGCATGAGAAGGTCAAGCGGAAATCCGCCTCCTCTTTGAGTGTAGGAGCTAATGTGATAGGTATGGAGACTTCTACCTATTTCGTCCACCACTAGCATACCACATAATCCATAGCAATAGTTTTCTTTAAACGTGGCAATGGTAATTAAGTCGGAAACATAGCTCATTCAGCTATGTTCGCCATATGTACAAATAATTACCTACCATCCCAAACAAGAATTAGTCGATGGAGCTGCCAATATAAATATATAATTAGGGACGAATAACAGGAGAGAAAAATCCAACATGAAAACCTTCCCCGCAAAAACTAACGACAGTAATTCAGTGAGTTTATCATTTGTATATAGGCTGGAGCCCCTCAGATTATATTAGACCCCTCCCCATTATCGCCGTTGTGCCCTTGGCTGTAAGTACACATACGGTGTGTAGCTACCGCCTGCCCCCTGACCTTAACACGCTCACCGGAGAAGGTTGGATTCCGCCCACCCCTCCCGCCTTTCTATGATACATCATAACTGAGCACGAAAAATGGCATTGGAATCTTGTGACGTGAGCAATTGATAAACGCATCCTATGCGGGAACAAATGGTGGAATCCGTCGGTAACTAGGAACTGCGGGGTACGAAGTCGGCCGACCGACCGGCCAGCAGCCGCTCAAGGTCACAACTGTTTCGTCGGTGCGGTGGGGCGGCGACGAGGCGTGGCGGCCCACTTCGACCCAATCCGATTCTGGAGGCCTGAGGTCATGAAAAATATACCGAATCTAGTTCACAATATCTGTATTGTACCCACAAAATTGTGTGCTTCTAGCTCCAGTAGTTTTCGAGATCGTAGAGGGAGGGTATCCGACCCCTCCCCTTGCGCGTTTTGTGAGGGGCCCATTCGGTGCTGACGATTTTGCTCAGTTAGGGTGATGGTCATCGGCTTGCGGCCGAACATGGGTAATGGGACCATGTGTGGGCGTGCCACTCTCGCATGGACACGTTACAGAGATATAAGAATTTCCCTTTGGATAGAATAATTAGTTTTGGAGGGATCCGGAATGGCTCACGGTCATTGCCTCTCCTGTCAGGTCCTCAGACCCCACCTCGGGAGTGTGCAACATGCACAACTAATTCGTCACCAGAAGGGCAAAATATATACCTTTCCTCTGGTGAGATTTATTGTATTACTAAAGATAAGCAAACGCTGGAAGTTTCATTCAAGTATCTTCATCCATTAACCCGCGCCGTCTTTCCGATCAGATCCTCACACCACGTCTCGGGGGGGGGGGGGGGGTTAGTAACCCCTCCTCTAAAATCCAAACTAAGCATCGCGCGAAAACGAAAGAGGTGTCATCGGAAAGCGCTCGACCAGTAGGGTCCGAGTCCACCACCCCGAAACAACTTTTCCCCAAAAGTAACGTCACCAGGGGGCTAGATTTTTCACTCTTCATGACTTACATTATATTTTTGGCTCTGGGGAGTTCATCTTGGGGGATATATGAAAAACAAAACTTATTTGGAATGAGAAAAGGACAGCGAAATTGACCAGGGCTTTAATTTCTTGGCCCCCAAAGTACAATTTTTTGTATTTCAAACTTTTGAGCTTTCAAGTTTTCTTTAATTTTCTTATGCCAATGGGTAGAGCAGACCGAGAAACGTTGTTGAAAGTCAACTTGCCCTAATAAAAAATACTTTCTTTAGCCAGAATCCTGTATTTGAACTGCAATTTGGCAAATACGCAAAATTTATACGTAGTCAAAAACGAAAAAAGGAGAAAAATTACGCTCGTACGTTTTGTTGCATACCTAAAGATAAGCAAATGCTGAAAGTTTCATTAAAATATCAATAGCGTGACGACTGGTTGGACTTTTTTGGAGGTGACCTCACTTGACCTTGACTAACTCGTTGACCTGAGATGACCTGACTTCAAAATTTTGAACCAGCATGCAAAATTGATGTGGGAAAAGGTATGCAACACTTGGGCGCGCAGCCGCGCGCCGTTCGTCCACTATCCGCGAAAAACCTGAGGAGGGCGGTTGAAGATCCCCCGAGACGGGACGGGTTAAAGCGTGACGACCGGTCGAACGTTTGCGGGGTGATATCACTTGACAGTCATCACCTCGTTGAACGTAGATGTTCTAACGTCAAAATTTTAACAAAACATGCCAATCTTATGTCGGGAAAGTGCCAAATTTCGGCACCCAGTCGCGCACCATTTTCACTATTTGCAGAAAACCTTAAGGGTGTAAAATGGCCAACCACCTCCGAAACTGGGCTGGGTGATGCTGACATGCAAATTAAAAGTCGCTTCAAAATATGAAATGTCCCAGGGTACCCACTCGGGAGTACTATGCAGCAGGGACGCGGCTAGGGCCACACATCTGCGACAGTTCGACTTGGTGATTTTCTCCCGTGTATTTGTCATTGCACATTTCGCTCCGCCCCTCTTCACAGTTCAACTTTGTGATAAAACACGAACCCAAATGGAACGGAGACATCGGATTAGCTTTGAGACAGCAGACTGCTATCACTCGGTGCTGGATCTATTATGTATTGTTTATTCATCGAGTGGTTCACGATGCGCCTCATGCGCATTCGCGGCTAATGGCGCCGCCTACACTGTTTCACCAGTAGGCCGCGGTATTGGGAAATGTTCCGAGCGGTGCGACGGTCGTACTCGGAACTTTAGTGCCCAGAGCCCAACACCTTAACCACCCGACTATCCCCGCCTCTCGGTGGAGGATCAAAGCAATCTAAACTGCATCTTCCGCACGCGAATAGGCGAATGAGCTATTCCCAAACAAATAGTCTAGAATGCATGCTGTAGCATGTGTCATCCCTGCTTGGTGCAGAAAATACGAGGCCGCACATCACCCAAACACCTTCGTGGCTGCAAATGCACTGCATTTGTTCCCGCACTAATGCAAGAGCACATTTGCTTGACCCGAAATGTAACTAATGCTACCTCTACATCCTGTGCTAAATCAGTTGCAAACGGACACTGGGCCCATGCCGGCCAAGAGCGACAATTAAACATCACTTGCGGCTGGAATGAGGGGCGGGCGGCGGGCGCCGGTTTCCCGGAAATCGGCAGCTCCGTCTGCATTCTGGGCCACCACTACAGTGCGCAGCAGCGATTTTGCAAACCGTTTAATGCTCCAAGCCCCGCAGCACTTCGTGCCCGCATAATCACATTGATCACCATCAATTGCCTATCAATCACACTGAGGAGCACCAATGTGTGTGGTCTTCAGGAGCCGCTCTACCGACCAAGTGGTTCTGACGACGTGACGATGCGTGGTCTTCAGAAACCGCTCCGCCGACCCAGTGGTTCTGGCGGTCTGACGATGTATGGTCTGTAGGAGACCCAGTGGTTCTGGCGGCATGATGATGCGTCGTCTGCAGGAGCTGCTCCGTCGACTCAGTGGTTCTGGCGGTCTGACGATGTATGGTCTGTAGGAGCCCCAGTGGTTCTGGCAGCGTGACGATGCGTGGTCTTGAGGAGCCCCAGTGGTTCCGGCGGCATGATGATGCGTCGTCTGCAGGAGCTGCTCCGTCGACTCAGTGGTTCTGGCGGTCTGACGATGTATGGTCTTGAGGAGCCCCAGTGGTTCTGGCGGCATGATGATGCGTCGTCTGCAGGAGCTGCTCCGTCGACTCAGTGGTTCTGGCGACGCCGCCGGCCACGGCTACGCCCAAACGGCAACAATTTGCGGTGGCGCCGCTCTCATCATCGACCCCCGACCAGCACCGCTTCAATTACCGTGTCCGCTTCTGGACACGGTATTCGATTCACCCGAGAACGTTGTTCGCCCGCCCGCGGAGCTGAAATTGAGCAGTGCAGCGGACTCGACTCAGCCGGCAGACCACCAGGCCGGGCGTGAGACGCTGTGGGGCGGGAGAGCAGCTGGGGGCGCCTGCGGCCGCTCTGTCAGGTCAACCAGAGGTCAACGTGGTCTGATGGTCCGCCGTCACGGCACCTGTCACGGCACCTGTCACGGTACCTGTCACGGTACCTACCACGGTACCTGCCACACTACCTGTCACGGCACCTGCCACACCACCTGTCACGGCACCTGCCACACCACCTGTCACGGCACCTGCCACACTACCTGTCACGGCACCTGCCACACTACCTGTCACGGCACCTGTCACAGCACCTGCCACACCATCTGTCACGGTACCTACCACGGTACCTGCCACACTACCTGACACGGCACCTGTCACACCACCTGTCACAACACCTGTCACGACACCTGACACACCACCTGCCACACCACCTGTCACGGCACCTGTCACAACACCTGTACGTCGTGGCAGACCCGCCAGCACAAGCGGCACAGCGTTCAGTCGCAGCCATGCGGCTGTAACGCTACTTCCTGTTCAGCATGAGGACAACATGCTGTGATCCTGCTTGCCGTCCATCGTGTTGTCCATCGTGTTGTCCATCGTGACGACGACGTGCGGCTGAGGTGCCGCCTGCTGAGACATCGCCACGGTGGGGAGGGCAGACGGCGCGGCTGTCTACATCATCAAAACGTTGTCGATTAAGCTCGGGTGTGGGCGGGCTTTCTAGAAAATAATGGCAGAGGTCAGGTAAGCAGCTGGATTTTCCCGACAAAATATTAGGCCTTTGCCACATAGGCGCTTTAGAAACGCTTCCGACGTCATTGTTAAACAAAGAAAAGGCTTGCCCTGATCTCATGAAGTCATCTGGCGTTCTTTGAAGTTTGCACCTTTATTCTGGTCCGCCTTTAGGAAGGGTAGGACTGAAGCCTGTCCGTCGTCGAATGAAAGGACGGTCGTATAATGACAATTAGATTGATGTGACAATCGAGATTAAGAAGCATTAGTTAAGCATAAATTACTCAACATAACAATTGAGTAGACTGCAACTACTTACCTATCAATATCATTACAAACTTCAAAATATGCAAAATACTAGCATTGTTTTATCCCGCTATTTGCTTTGAGTCCTAGTGAAATAGTGCTAGGAAATTAATACCCGGTCAAATAGGCAGTATTACTTGCCAATGAAGAAGCAAAACCCTCCTCTCTCCTTTCCAGGTCCCAAGGGTCTTGTGGCCTAGGTTCCTGGATAAAGGACGAGGTTTTTGCCATTGCTATATGGGGAATTACAGGACATTTAGTTTCTTACTGATAAAACCATAATTGACATTTATACTATGGCATTTATACTGTGAAATGTGGGAAAAGTTCAAATCTTACTTAAAGGAAACTCAGATTAGACATGTCCCCCAAAAGCAAAGACGCAAAAGAAGGGTAGGAAAGCCAGCATGGCTTACACCAGACGTGATAAAAGCAATTAGGGCTAAGAAAACTGCATTTAGAGTTTTTAAAGAAGCCTCAAATGTCATTAATCTAAAGGCGTATCGAAAAGCTAGAGACACTGTGAAGCAAAAAACCAGAGCAGCAAAGCGAGCAAAGGAACTGGATTTAGCTAGAAACTGTAATGGGGACAGTAAAAAGTTCTTTAGTTTCTACAAGCTGAGTAAAGTTTCTAGCACAATTGGTCCACTGGAAGTAAACGGGACTACATTGGGTGAGGATAGTGAGATGGTTGAGGAGCTGAGCAAGCAGTTCAAATCAGTGTTTACATTGGAAGATATGACCAATCTGCCGACCGTACACCATAGTTCAGTTACATGGGATCTGACAAATGATGTTGATTTCGTTGGTAGTGATGTTGTTTACAATCATATCAGGAAAATAAAGCCAAATAAGGCAGCAGGACCTGATGATATTTATGCTAGGGTGTTGCGGGAAACTGAAAAGGAACTGGCATTTCCACTTAGTATAATATTTTGTAGATCAGTTTCACATAATGAAATTCCAACCGATTGGAAAAGGGCAAATGTAGTTCCTATTTTCAAGAAAGGAGAAAGAGGGAAAGTTGAAAACTATAGGCCAATAAGTCTCACATCCCTAGTCTGCAAGGTACTCGAATCAATTATCAAGGATAGAATAGTTAGTTATCTGGAAGGTAGCAGATTGATTCAAGATACTCAACATGGATTTAGAAAAGGACGATCGTGTCTCACAAACCTCTTGGACTTTTTGAACTTCGCCACAGAACAATTTGATCAGGGAAATCAGGTTGATGTAGCATATCTTGACTTTAGTAAGGCCTTTGACATGGTACCCCATAAACGGTTAATGATACAGCTTCAGTCCCATGGTATTGCAGGTAGCATCTTAAAATGGATAGAGTTGTGGCTTTCAGATAGACAGCAAAGAGTGATGCTAAATGGTACAAAGTCATCGTGGCAAAATGTTCTTAGTGGAGTCCCCCAGGGGTCAGTACTAGGGCCATTACTGTTCATTATATTTGTAAATAACATTGAATGTGGCCTAAGCAGTAAAGTTTTGAAATTTGCAGATGATTTGAAGGTCTTTAGGGCAATAACAGGTCAGGATGAGCATATCTCGCTGCAAAAAGACTTAGACGAACTTGTGAAGTGGTCCGAAGAATGGCAAATGAAATTTAACTTTGATAAGTGCAAAATCATGCATGTAGGTAAGCAGCATATGAAGGCTCCATACTTGATGGGTGGCCAAGTGCTATCAGTGACTCAACAGGAGAAGGATTTAGGTGTTATTCTAAACACAAAATTGGGGGCATCATAACAGACCAAGGAAGCCAGGAAGAAGGCACTGAGAATGCTCGGGGCAATAAATAGGAATGTATCATACAGAAGTGAGGAAGTGATCAGGAAGCTTTACTGTGCATACGTCAGGCCACATTTGGAATACTGCATCCAAGCTTGGTCTCCTAGCTATGAAAAAGATTGTTGGCTTTTAGAGAGAGTACAAAAAAGGGCTACAAAAATGGTTAATGGCATAAGCAACCTGGCATATGAGGAAAGATTGAAGAAATTGAATATGTTTTCACTTAGATATAGAAGGCTGAGAGGAGATCTCATCGAGGTCTTTAAATTTGTCAATGGTCTGGAGAGGGGATACCTTGGGGAAATGTTTGAATTTAACAGAAATGATGCAATTAGAGGTCATAAATTCAAAATTCAAATTAACCACAGCAGAACAAGGTTAAGGCAAACTTTCTTCACCAACAGGGTAGTGGAACACTGGAACCAGCTGCCAGAAAACATCGTCAGTAGCAGCACATTGAACATCTTTAAAAACAGCATAGACAATCATTATAAGAATAGAGGGCTTGCTTTTCAGTATTACAGGGAGGGCTGATTGGCAGATTTGGTGGGCAACTGGTTCAGTGTACAGAGTGCAACCAAGAAGGGCCCTTGTGGCTCAGAGTTGCACTAATCTTTTATGTCTTTATGTCTTTATGTCTTTATAAAACACTCAATTCTTCGGGAATTACCGCCCAAGATGCACAATGTCAGCTTTCGGATTGAGAAAGGCCAAACTACGGCACTGACCACAGATGACGTCTGAAAGGTCACTAACCGTGTCACTGACCACAGATGACCTCTGAAGAGCCACTAACCACGAATCTGACCACAGGGGACCTTTGAAGGGCCACTAACAACGGCTCTGGCTCAGTGTTAAATTATTCGTGAAACAGGGTGGAATATACCACCTATTGAACACTCCATCGACATCTTTCTCCAATAATCATCAACATCCTGCTTCTTGATGCATACCTATGAAGCCTCGATGTCTCCTTTCTAACAGTGTCTCGCTTGTATGTATCATATCCATGCTCTTCATAAGAAATGGTTCAGATAAAGAGATTATCTATAATGTGTTATGGCATACACTTCCAGTCTATAGCATACGATTATCCTCCCTATCCCAAATGTAGCACTTCCTAAATTATGAATCTCAAAACAAATAATAAAGGTGTAGTCATAAGTATCTACACCATTGGCTTAAGTCGGTCTGAAAGACATTAAAAATATTTTAAATGAGACTAGTTCCATTGCAAATTTCGACATCCTACTGTACTCTTTTCAACATCTCACACCTAACGAAAAACCATTATTTTAACCCTGCTCTGGCTACAGGTTACCTCTGAAGGGTCACCAACGATGCTGGTCACAGGTAACCTCCGAAGGGTCACTGACCATGACACTGGCCACAGATGACCTCTGAATGGCCACTGACTATGGTACTAGCCACAGATGACTTCTGAAGAGCCACTAGTCTTATTCACAAGCAGATCTAGTTTATGAGTCTGCAGGGAGTCCGTTATAAAGAAAGTGGCTTGCTAGAGGACCAGGAGCCTCAGTAGATTGCATGATGGTGTTACTTCCATCAGCCTACATGTAAAATGCGTTGCGTACGTAGAGTAGTGTTGGGTTCCCATCTAAGCTTGCATTTCTGCTCCACAACGTGGCTCCGGGAGAGGGGCCAGTCAGCTGACCCAAGTCGCCCAATGAGGGCGACGGAGTTCTGACAAGGGAAAAACATAGTTCGAGCCCCCCTCTGAATGTGTTGAGCGCTAGTGCAGACAGCAAGGAGCGGCTTCGTTGGACCCGCGTGTCTACCGCCAGCACGTGATCTATTTCAATAGCCAGATCGCTGAAAAATAACTCTGCTGTTCATATTCTTGTCCGACATTTGAAATGACATTTGAAATGTTATTGACTGTAGATGATTCGAGGTCACCATTTGCGGGCAGTGACGCCTTCTATGGGCAAGGATCAAAGGGTCAGACTGTTCCACCCGAAAGGTGGCCTCCATGGCATTGAGGGCCTCCTATTGTTTCGTCTATTTTTGCTGGTTTACGGATTTAAGTGTTGATGGAAATTCGGACTTCATTCCGGCTCGCCGGAAGGTGGGAAGGGAACCGCCTCCATATTGTATTCTCTCTGTGATTGATGCAAAAAATTATCCAAAACATGTAGACACGGAGACTCGGGAGTACGCAATACGCCCACGAACTGAACCGCCGGGACAGGGTGCTTCCTAAACAGGAAGCATGGGAAGCGGTGAGCTCCTGAGCAACGGCTCAGATACGTAGCCTAGGGGTCCGCCGCTCCCCGCTTGGCACCAGAAATATACCAGGCTAAGCGAGAAGTCGTATGATTTTCGTCACGCAAAACACCAAACTATCGGAGCACTTCGCGCGCCGGAGACTTTCTCCGTGTAATCACTTTGTCGTCGGCCCTCCCGTAGGAAAATTCTGGCTGCGCCGCTGCAGCAGCCCTCCCCGAAAAGAGGCCTCACGGAAAATGGGCCTCGTCATCGTGAGCTTGCAGAAGTGTAACGCAAAACGGAACTCGCGACCGAGAGACGACCGAAACAGAAGCCTCCTGGAGAGTGCGCCGCCGAACAGGGACCTCCAAAACAGGAGTATCCTGCACAAGGGGCCGTAAGACAACACGTGTCCAGATGAGGTCTTCCTAAGCGAGGAGCCGTAGAAACCTCATGGACAAGGTTATTGGTAAACAAGGAGCCTTCCCAACAGGTAGGTATCGCTCCTGGCCAAGGGCCTCCTGAACAATAGGTCCCCTGAGCAAAAGCCTCCTAGACAGGGCATTCCAAACATGGTACTTCCGACCATCAGAACCAATTGTCTCCTGATCAGGTGTCTCCTGATCAAGTGTATCCTAATAAAGTGCCTACTGAACAAGTGTCTCCTGATGAACTGTCTCCTGATCAGTTGTCTCCTGATGAAGTGTCTATTGATCAGTTGCCTCCTGATCAAGTGTCTCCTGATCAAGTGTCTCCTTATCAAGTGTCTACTGAGGAAGTGTCTACTAAGCGAGTCCCTGGACACGGCTCCAATAAAAAATATATCATGAGTGGGATCTCCCCAGATCTCTAAAGAAGGCCATCTTGGACAGGATACTTGCCCTTCCTGGATAAGTGTCCTTTTGATATATGGAGCATGCAGAATAGGAACAGGAGTGGTGAATGGGGGGGGGGGGTGAAGAGTGCTACGACAGATGGAGTGCCATACAGTGCAAGCACATGCAAATATATTAGACAAACGTATCATAATTCGCAAGTCAGGATAATCACAAGTCGCATAAATCATGCGTCGCCCCAGGCGCTGGCAATTACCGCCTCACGATGGGATGCCCGGTTGGCAACAGACTAGGTCCAGGGTGCGGGCGGCCAGACAGGAAGGTCCAGGGTGTAGGGACCAGGTGGCCGGACAGACTAGGTCCAGGGTGCAGGCGGCCGGACAGACTAGGTCCAGGGTGTAGGCGGCCGGACAGGAAGGTCCAGGGTGTAGGCGGCCGGACAGACTAGATCCAGGGTGCAGGCGGCCGGACAGACAAGGTCCAGGGTGCAGGCGGTCGGACAGACTAGGTCCAGGGTGCAGGCGGCCGGACAGGAAGGTCCAGGGTGCAGGCGGCCGGACAGACTAGATCCAGGGTGTAGGGACCAGGCGGCCGGACAGACTAGATCCAGGGTGCAGGCGGCCGGACAGACAAGGTCCAGGGTGCAGGCGGCCGGACAGACTAGGTCCAGGGTGCAGGCGGCCGGACAGGAAGGTCCAGGGTGCAGGCGGCCGGACAGACTAGATCCAGGGTGTAGGGACCAGGCGGCCGGACAGACTAGGTCCAGGGTGCAGGCGGCCGGACAGACTAGGTCCAGGGTGCAGGCGGCCGGACAGGAAAGTTTCAGGGTGCAGGCGGCCGGACAGGAAGGTCCAGGATGTAGGGACCAGGCGGCCGGACAGACTAGGTCCAGGGTGCAGGCGGCCGGACAGGAAGGTCCAGGGTGCAGGCGGCCGGACAGACTAGGTCCAGGGTGTAGGCGGCCGGACAGACTAGATCCAGGGTGTAGGCGGCCGGACAGGAAAGTTTCAGGGTGCAGGCGGCCGGACAGACTAGATCCAGGGTGTAGGCGACCGGACAGGAAAGGTCCAGGGTGCAGGCGGCCGGACAGACTAGATCCAGGGTGTAGGCATCAGGCGGCCGGGCGCGCTAGGTTGGTATGCTCGGTCAATATTGCGCTTTAGAAGTCGCATTTCTCAAACGGGAGGTGGGTTCAGGGTAAGTACAATAATCTGGCGCTTACCACTGAACAGTTTTTTTTGTAAGGCCTCTCCAATAACAACTTGAACTAAATTGATGAAAGCAATATTCGTATATTGGCAAGGTAATCTTCGATAGCCTTGAAGCAGTGTGCCCCATAGGCAGGTCGCTACCGGTAGCTGGTCGGAGAGAAGCGGCTACCGGTAGCTGGTCGGAGAGAAGCGGGCGGTGGAGAACGATTGGATGTGAACGGATGACACGTCATCCAATGAGTTTCATATGTGTTGTTCTGAAGAGCGGAAGTGGGTTTCGTAGAAATTTTCCCTAAACTTCCGGAACTTTAGTCGGCATTGTTGCCAAAGTTTCCTATGGAGGAATATACAGTATAACCGGAAATGAAGACGTGTTAGAGGTGGATATTTTTGTTGTTAGTACTTGGATAGCAGTGGCTTTTATTCTGTAGGTAAGGGTGGCGGGGCGCGCGCACTTGCTGTCCTGTTTTTTCTTAGCCCGCAGCCTTGGCATTGTGCCAGTCGGGGTCGGTAAGGGCAGGTGGGTACCTTGGTTCAGTTGTGGCCATTGTTCTCAGTTTACGCCTTATGCACCTATATAGGTAAGACGTGCACCAATGTGAAACCAGATATCAAAGATCGCACCAGCATAATTCCTAGGTAGGTAAATAGGCATATGCACACACACACACACACACACACACACACACACACACACACACACACACACACACACACACACACACATATATATATATATATATATATATATATATATATATATATATATATGCGAAGTGTGAACGTTCGTTGTGTGTGCCTGTGTGGTTTTTGTTTTCCATTACGCCACGGCAGAGTAGTGTCGCTGCGTGATTTTAGTGCCTACAATGTCAGTTCTGTTCAACAGCGTGGTTTACTAATACAACATGAGTGCTGTATGACCGAAGCAGTCGATGCGCCCCTAAGCCCAAATAACCAACCAATAACTAATACAACTGTTCGAGTGACTGTGCATAATTTGTTTAGGAAGCGCTGGGCTAACTGATCCGCGCTGGACCATCGCGGCGTCACGGACGCGTGCCAGGCGCGTCACGGACGAGTGTCGACGGCGTCACGGACGAGTGTCGACGGCGTCACGGACGAGTATCGACGGCGTCACGGACGAGTGTCGACGGCGTCACGGACGAGTGTCGACGGCGTCACGGACGAGTGTCGACGGCGTCACGGGACGAGCGGCGTCACGGACGAGTGTCGACGGCGTCACGGACGAGTGTCGACGGCGTCACGGACGAGTATCGACGGCGTCACGGACGAGTGTCGACGGCGTCACGGACGAGTGTCGACGGCGTCACGGACGAGTGTCGACGGCGTCACGGACGAGTGTCGACGGCGTCACGGACGAGTGTCGACGGCGTCACGGACGAGTGTCGACGGCGTCACGGACGAGTATCGACGGCGTCACGGGTAGGACGAGTGTCGACGGCGTCACGGACGAGTATCGACGGCGTCACGGACGAGTATCGACGGCGTCACGGACGAGTGTCGACGGCGTCACGGACGAGTATCGACGGCGTCACGGACGAGTATCGACGGCGTCACGGACGAGTGTCGACGGCGTCACGGACGAGTGTCGACGGCGTCACGGACGAGTATCGACGGCGTCACGGACGAGTGTCGACGGCGTCACGGACGAGTGTCGACGGCGTCACGGACGAGTGTCGACGGCGTCACGGACGAGTGTCGACGGCGTCACGGACGAGTGTCGACGGCGTCACGGACGAGTGTCGACGGCGTCACGGACGAGTATCGACGGCGTCACGGACGAGTGTCGACGGCGTCACGGACGAGTGTCGACGGCGTCACGGACGAGTGTCGACGGCGTCACGGACGAGTGTCGACGGCGTCACGGACGAGTGTCGACGGCGTCACGGACGAGTGTCGACGGCGTCACGGACGAGTGTCGACGGCGTCACGGACGAGTGTCGACGGCGTCACGGACGAGTATCGACGGCGTCACGGACGAGTGTCGACGGCGTCACGGACGAGTGTCGACGGCGTCACGGACGAGTGTCGACGGCGTCACGGACGAGTGTCGACGGCGTCACGGACGCCTCCCGGAAGCGCGACTGGCGTGTCGGAGGCGCGTCACGGACCAGTTTCTTCGGCGTAGGTCACGATTGCTGGAGATAATATCGATGTCCCGGGGTGTAAACACGGAGTCACACGGGTATGGCCGGATTCCGATCGGATACACACCGCGTCATGAGGATGTTCCGCGTGTTTGTAACGAGACATACCGGCGTCATGAGGGTTTTCCGCGTGTTTAGGATGGGTCATACCGCGTCATGAGGTTTTCCGCGTGTTTGTAATGGGTCATACCCACGTCAACAGCGTGTACACTGGGAATGCAAATGGTGTCAAGACGGGCTAAATATGGCTGTTTTGGAGTCACGGTTCTCCTGTCGCTGTTGATGCAACGGGATGACAACTGGGACACTCCTGCCAAACGAGCCATTTTTCTCTCGGTGTACTACAGAACCTTGGAAGTGAACTTTCGCAGCAGTCCGGATAGGAGGTGTTCATACTTTCCGAAGTTCATAAGTTCAAAATTTGAAGTTCATTTCAAGAACTTTTTGCTTCCAAATTTGAAGTTCATTTCCAAAACTTGTTGCTTCCAAATTTGAAGTAGACTTCCAAAAATGGGACGGCTATGTTATGTTAGGTTAGGTTAGATTATGTTACGTTGGATTAGATCATGTTAGGTTGGGTTAAGTCAGGTTAGGCTAGGATATGTTAGGTTGGGTTAAGTTTGGTTAAGTTAGACTAGGTCAGGATAGGCTATGTTATGTTAGGTGAGGTTAGGTTAAGTTAGGAGAAAGTCGGATTAGTTGAGCCTCGAAGTAAGTTGAGCTGCTCATTACCACCTTCATTGTCTCAACTGTTATGGTGTCATGAGAACTTAGAATCCGCCTGCCAACACTCCAAAGAATGTCTTAATTTTTGGTTTGACGGGAACCAGGGAGCGAAAGATATCTGGCAGCAGAGAAAAAACAATCAAAAAATTTTTAAGTATTTTTTCTTGGTGAATTAGCAATGCTCATCTTTTCCTCAATTCGTATATAATAGGCTTCGGAACATGGCACACAATTGTGAGCATGTAATTGATCTTTAATCCATCCAAGCAACTTTGGTGTGGAATAATCAGGAGATGGTTAGCCATCTTTTGCTTGAAGGTGGCTAGGTATGGGGCTAGTTGTGCAATCGTGACCGGGATAAGATGAGCTGCGATTGTGTAATGGTCTATTGTGTTGCATGTTGTGGGCATTTTTCTGATAAAACAAGAAATTGGCGTAAGATTGTTGTTCAACTGATCTGCGTTGAGTAGCTTACAATATTATTTCCTATGATGCGACAATACTAGGTGATAATACTAGGACAGGGGAATTCTGGAAGAAATATATCACGTTATATATTTTGCTTGCTTCGTGCCTTTCCACGAGAACACGTGAGGTGACAAAGAGTGACCGTAAATAGCCTGCAACACTAAAAGTAACACTTCCAAGTAGTCGCCACAGCAGTTGGGTACCGAAATGAGGTTTGCGATCAACATACCCCACAACTGCGATTAACGGACCCCAAGCCTGGGGTAGATTGAGACAAGAGCGACACGTCAGAAGAACTCAAAATAGCGCTGAATTGTATTCGTACAATAAATATTTTTATGAGACTTACTTATGCCAAAAAGATCAATATTTCGTAATATATGCACACTTAATGCCTCAACACGTGCGAGTAAGGCTTCCTGAAGTAAAATTGGGTCAACTTAACTCGACTTCCACTTCAGCATGTCGGTTATGCTAAATTAGGTTAGATTAGCTTACGTTAGGTTAGTTTGGGTTAGACTAGTTTAGGCTAGGTTGTGCTCTCCTGCGGGCTACTCTGGATATTCCAGTTATGGGAAGTTATCTTCGGTCTTGCAAGCTATCTTCCAAGTTTTGTAACTTAACTTCAAATATCTAAGCTAAATTCTCATTTGGAAGCGATCTTGAAAATTGAAACCATGAACTTTATAAAATACGAACACACCTTATCCGAGCTGTTTTGAAAGTTCATTTCCAGGTTGGGAATTATGAATATTCGGCGCTGTGGACTTGTGAAGATATTACACGCCGCCGCCAAGTCAGCGATCAGCAATAGGAAAATACATACATCCGGTAAGCTATAGGAGGTGCGGAAGGAAATACCTTGGCACGTTCTGACCTCACACAGGCCCCTCGTGCCGAACGGCAGTTGCAAGATGACACCACTCTGCTCAAATGCAAGTGCATTGCAATTTGCGGATGCAATAATTCACGCAGGACCCGTGGGCGGGAGGGCCGTTGCAAGATGATAGCGGACGGCTCGAATATTTAGCTCAGCATGCCACGTTTCCGTTATCAGAATATGACTGTAATACCGTCAATTCTGTTCCAGAGGCTGTCCACAGTAACTGAACCTATACATAGCCAGGCGCGGTCAGACCATTTAGGCACTGGAGGTGCTTCACCTGAGCAAAGCTAGGAGGTATTTTTGTACACTATTGTCGTACGTCGTGCTGATTTCATCAACTGGAGAATAACAAAGTTGAAAAACTGGAAACAAATATGCATTTGTGATTCGTAACTATAGGGAAAATTGAAGTTAAAAATTTAAGTAGGGAAAATACCTTAGCTTCAAAACAGTCCTATCACCGGTCGGCAGAGATATGTTTCTGGCAGACTTCACCATATCTTGCGCTTTCGTTTCATATCAAGAGTAGGGCATGCGACATATTTCGAGTCGAGTCCATTTTACTCCTGTTCTCTTAAGATCGCTGCGTAAAGGATAGTTTTGAGGTACATCGGGCCATGTTTTACACAAAAATGTTCCCATTTATTTGTGAAAATAAAGAAATGTGTGGCACTGTGGGGCAGGAACAAGTTACCTACCCACCCACTGAAGTAGGTAAGCTAAGTGGCAAATGCTAAAACCGAAAGCTCAACGAGGAAGTCTGTTCGTGACCGGTGGGCTCTTCCTGGGCTTTGATTTGATGCTTAGTCAGCTTGGTAAATGTCATGCATTAAGTAGTGTCTCCGGGGGAGACACCTCGGTCCAGTCTGGAAAAACAGCCTGATTTGGAGCAAAACTGCTCTTCAATCTCAAATTATGCGACACATAGTAGCATTTGATGAAACAATGTTGCTCTGAGCTCATGGTTAGGCGGTTACCCACCTACTAAGCTTTCGAATCCAAGGAATTTGCAAATTCGCGAGAATTGGTTTTCACTTGGCTCTACCAAACGAACCAAACCAACCTTCGGAACTTGCACATTGCAAGCAATTTGTATAGATATGCAGAATAATAAGTATGACACTTTTGCTTTAAAACATGTATTTTCCAGTTCTTCCCTGCAATTGGACATAATTTTAAATTCATAACTTTGAGACATTCACAGTTTTTTTTACATAACTACTTCAATTTGTACTTATGTGTCGATAAGCAGTCACTTCGCGAAGAAAAGAACATAAAAATAAATAAAATTTCATTTCAAACAACTATAGAAAACACATTTTGTAGCATTGCGGATGCAAGCTATACCCTTCATTCCAACAATATACGGAAAGTACACGATAAATTGTTCTGTGTGTGGCAGTATATTGAAGAATAGTTTAATATTACCATGAAATCTAACTCAACTTAACCTAACCTAATCAAGCCTCATCTACTGATGTTGGATCACCTAATATCACTACATCACTGGAGGATTGCATTTCGTCTGCAGTATCAATGCTAAGTGGATTACTTTAAGTAACGAAGATTTTGCTTTTATGCGATACCCAAGGAAATGGGACCTAAAGAAGTTGCTGGGTAAGCTTCAACAAGTCCAGTGCATGCATTTTTGTTTCTGAGTTGCTCTCACGGGTTTCTACATTAATGCGAGCAAATGTATTGCTTTTGTTTGGGCAAGAGAAGCATAGGATCAGTTTATACATCAATGTATCTAAGTATTGAATCAGACTACACATCAATGTGTCTAAGGAATGTATCAGTCTATACATCAATGTGTCTAAGTACTGGATCAGTCTATGCATCAATGCGTCTAAGCATTGAATCAGTCTATGCATTAATGCATCCTAGGAGTGGATCAGACTACACATAAATGTGTCTAAGCACTGGATCTCTCTATGCATCAATGTGTCCAAGCATTAGGTCAGTTTTTGCATCAATGCGTCTAAGAATTAGACCAGTATATGCATCAATGCATCTGAGCATCGAATAAGCATACGCATCAATGCGTCTAGCCACTGCATCAGTTTATACATCAATACGTCTAAGGACTGGATCAGTATCAATGCTTATAAGCATTGGATCTGTGTATGCATCAATGCTTCTAAGCTTTCGACCAGTTTATACATCAATACGTCTAAGGACTGGATCAGTATCAATGCTTCTAAGCATTGAAATTGTATATACATCAATAAGTCCAAGCATTGGATCTCAGTCAATGCAACATTGTGTCTAAGCATTGAATAAGTATATGCATACATTCATCTAGACATTGGATCAGTATATACACAAATGCGTCCAAGCATTAGACCAGTATATGCATCAATGCGTCTAAGCATTAGACCAGTCTATGCATCAATGCGCCTAAGCATTGGATCAGTATATGCATCAATGCGTCTGAACATCGAATAAGCATACGCATCAATGCGTCTAGCCATTGGATTAGTTTACACATTAATACATCTCAGGACTGGATCAGTATCAATGCTTATAAGCATTGGATCTAGGTATAAATGAACGCGTCCAAGCATTGCACCAGTGAAAACATCAAGGTCTCAACACTGGATCAGTCTATATATCTATGCGTCGAAGCATTGTATCAGTATATATCAATGCGTCTAAGAATTGAATCAGTGTATGCAACATTGCGTTTGAGCATTGCATCAATGCATTCATCAAGGCAAACATTGTATTATTCTATACATAAACGCGTATATGCATTGGATTAGTCTATGCATCAATGCGTCTAAGCATTTTATCAGTATGTACATCAATGCGTCTAAGGATTGGATCAGACTACAGATCGATGTGTCTAAGCATTGCAACAGTCTATTCATCGATTAGTCCAATAATTTGCTTAGTCTATTCATCACTGAGTCCAATAATCTGCTCAGTTTATACATCAAGGCGACCAAGCTAACATCAGTCTGTGCATTAGTGTACCTAAGCATAGGAAAATTCTAAAGTCCTAAGCATCAATGCATTTAATCATCGTTCGTTCGTTCGTTATTGGTTTTTACGACACATCGACCGTTGAGTCATATAGCGTTGCCAGTCTCTCGCGCCGATTGGTCGCGGGCGAAGAGTAGCGACAGGTGAGACTCGAACTCACAACCTCTCGATTGTGAGACGAGCAACTTACCCCTAGGCTACTCGTCCCCGCATTTAATCATCGGATCAGCTTATGCATCAAGGCGTCTAAGCATTGTATCAGTATATACATCAATGCATCTAAGCATTGTGTCCTTAGTCCTTAGTCAAAGTCAAGTCAAGGTTTACCTTAGTCAAATATCTGTCTCAGCCCGAGATGGTTATCTAAAGTGCTACGTCTTCGACGAAAACCACACTCGATTGAAGATAAAATATAATTTGTGTTTCGGTGGCAGGTCAGCATCTTAACTCGCGCCGTCGGGAGGGGGGCGGGAGGGTCGTTGACGAAACCCTCCCTAAGGTCTTTTGCGGACAGTGAATGAATGACGCGCGGAATTTGACATACCTTTCCCCACATCAATTTGGCATGTTGTGTCAAAATTTTGAAGTCAAGTCATCTAGGGTCAGCGAGTTAGCCAAGGTCAAGTGAGGTCACCTCCAAAACAGTTAAACCAGTCGTCACGCTGTAACTGATAAAAATATTTTAATTAAACTTTCAGCGTTTGCTTATCTTTAGGGATGCAACAAAACGCACCCGAGGAAGTTTTCTTTTTTACGTTTTTGATTACTTACCAGTTCTGCATATTTGCCCATTAGAGTTAAAATCGAAGATTCTGGATGAAGTAAGTATTTTTATTGAAGCAAGTTGACTTTGAAGAACATTTGTCGGCCCGATCTGCCCATTAGAAAAGGAAAATTAGACAAAACTTGAAAATTAACATTTTTGAAAGTTAAAGAAAAATAAATGACTTTTGGCTGGTCAAAGATGTTATGATCCCGCTCGATTTCGCTGTCCTTTTCTGATTCCAAGTATTTCTTGTTTTCTCAAATCCCCCTCAAAATGAACTCCCCAGAGCCACAAACATGATGTAAGTCGTGAAAGCCTAACCCCTAGTGACGTCATTTTTTTGGTGGGGACTTTTTGAGGGTGGTGTCTGGCCCTACTCGTCGAGCGCTTTCCGATGACACCTATTTCGTTTTCGTGCGACGCTTAGTTCTGAGTTTATAGGGGGTCCCTATCGACCCCCCCCCCAAGGCGGGGTGTGAGGATATGACCGGAAGGACTGGATTTCAGGGTTAAAAGGCGTTCTTTCTAAAGGTGTTCCCATGCAACTGGTGATGGCAATGGGAATATAATTATTTGGGTTACTATGATCTTTGCCTGACTTCAGAATGTGAATGGTGAAAGCTTCGTTCCAAGACTAGACAGATATGACCTGACAATAATTCATTAAATGTTTCGTGTGGTCAGGTTTGTGTGTGAGGAAAATATATGTTATCGAGCCCTGCAGAAGTATTACCGGCGGAGGAAATAGCAGTCTCATATTCTGAGCTTTGAAGAGGAGTGAGATGGGAGTTACGCTTCAGTGTTGCCAGAATGTAATTGTGCGAAATTCACATAAAAAGGCGTTTCGTGCATTTTGTAAGAAATCCGGTTTGTAGTTGCTTTCAGAGCTATTGTGTTGTGAGCTGTTGAGTTATTGATTCAGCTATTGTATTTCATTTTGGATATGGATAAGGCTTGCATTGGTTCATGCGTTTAGAAATTGGACTGAATTTGAAGATGTTATCCGTGTTGTTGTGTATCTGCCGGCTGGACTGTGCCAAGGCTGTAGCCTCAGGGCAGGTGCGCGACGATGCCGGCCCAGCCGGGGTCGGCCGAGGTTATCCCTATATTTCGTGGATATGGTGGTGGTCTGGTGGTCCGGTGGTACGGTGGTGACCCGGTCGTGGTCCGGTGGTGGTCCGGTGGTGGTCCGGTGGTGCTCTGGTGGTGCTCTGGTGTAGGTCCGGTGGCGGTCCGATGGTGCTCCGGTGGTGCTCTGGTGGTGGTCCGTTGGTGGTCCGTTGGTCCGGTGGTGGTCCGTTGGTGGTCCGTTGGTCCGGTGGTGGTCCGGTGGTGTTCTGGTGGAGGTCCGATGGCGGTCCGGTGGTGCTCTGGTGGTGCTCTGGTGGAGGTCCGGTGGCGGTCCGGTGGTGCTCTGGTGGAGGTCCGGTGGCGGTCCGGTAGTGCTCTGGTGGTGCTCTGGTGGAGGTCCGGTGGCGGTCCGGTAGTGCTCTGGTGGCGGTCCGGTGGTGGTCCGGTGGTGCTCTGGTGGTGCTCCGATGGTGCTCTGGTGGTGCTCTGGTGGAGGTCCGGTGGCGGTCCGGTAGTGCTCTGGTGGTGCTCTGGTGGTGCTCCGGTGGTGCTCTGGTGGTGCTCTGGTGGAGGTCCGGTGGTGCTCTGGTGGTGCTCTGGTGGAGGTCCGGTGGTGCTCTGGTGGTGCTCTGGTGGGGTGGTCCGGTGGTGGTCCGGTGGTGCTCTGGTGGTGCTCCGGTGGTGCTCTGGTGGAGGTCCGGTGGAGGTCCGGTGGTGCTCTGGTGGTGGTCCGGTTGTGCTCTGGTGGTGCTCCGGTGGTGCTCTGGTGGAGGTCCGGTGGTGCTCTGGTGGTGCTCTGGTGGAGGTCCGGTGGTGCTCTGGTGGTGCTCTGGTGGAGGTCCGGTGGTGCTCTGGTGGTGCTCTGGTGGAGGTCCGGTGGTGCTCTGGTGGTGCTCCGGTGGTGCTCTGGTGGAGGTCCGGTGGTGTTCTGGTGGTGCTCTGGTGGTGCTCTGGTGGTCCGGTGGTGTTCTGGTGGTGCTCTGGTGGAGGTCCGGTGGCGGTCCGGTGGTGCTCTGGTGGTGCTCTGGTGGAGGTCCGGTGGCGGTCCGGTGGCGGTCCGGTGGTGCTCTGGTGGTGGTCCGGTGGTGCTCTGGTGATGGTCCGGTGGTGCTCTGGTGGTGCTCTGGTGGTGCTCTGGTGGTGCTTCGGTGGTGGTCCGGTGGTGGTCCGGCGGCGACACGTGCAGTGCTCCGGCCGCGGGCGCTCCTGGCTCTCGGAATAGCCGTCAGTGGCAATACGGCGCCCACTCGGCCTCATCGTATATCCATTACAATTTGCGTATGCAACAATTCATGCAGGCCCTCGGGTCGAATGACCGTTGGACGATGACGAAATTTGGCTCAAAATATAGGCGCACATGCTACGTGTGCCGCTATGATAACAGGACCATAATAGCCAAATTACAGTCGGTAAGCCGCCCGCAGCGCGCCCGGATGGTTCAAATTAATTAGTGGAACGCCCAGGTGGGCCCGCCCCCTGTCGGGCTTCTGAGCCGAGCGGCTGCGTCCGAGAGACCGCTCGAAAACCTGCCGGTGATGTTGTTCACGACAGGACCGCTGCTGGTCTGAAGTTTCAGATGAGTCCAGTATGTAGTCAGTGAGAACCTATATATTGATCAATTTATGGCATGGATAGTTGCAGACAGAACGAAGGTTTACATCTTCAGGTCTCTGCATTGTTGCATCGTGAGGAAAATGCAGGTTCCAAGCTATATTGAATCGTGGGCGCAACGAGATTAAATGCTTGTCTCGTCGTCCATTCTGTTTCCGAGACGCTGCCCAGTTGCTGGAGTTACAGTGCTGTAGTTATAGTCGTTAACCCGCCATAACCTTACCGTGACTGCAGTCCCAAGTGTGCGGGCGGTTGTGGAGAACAATGGTAAGTTCCATCGGTCAACTGCTAGATATGTTTCTCTTAACACCCGCACCGGAGGGCCTCTCAGATAACACGCGCCTCTCACATTGGAATATGGAAGGTAAACGTAGGCAGGCAGAATTGGAATTGGTAATGCGAACATAGGCAGGGAACATTGGAATAGGTAAGGTGACACTAGGCATTGGAACAGTAAAGTTAACATGGGCAGATACCATTGGATTTGGTAAGGTGAGGGATCGCAGCACGTTCGCGGAAAACGTGGAGGTGCAAACAGCTATATCCTGTCTACCGGTACAGTGCAAATGTAATCGAGTGTAATCTGAAGTCCAAAGTAGTCCAGTTACCGAATCCTCCCCTGCTGAAGACCACACGGCTTCGGGCTGTTTTTTTTTCGCACCGGTCAAAGTTTTCCTCTTTCCTCTTTCCTCTGAAGTTTTCTCTTTCGAACGCAAAAATCCCGGTGCGCAGCACAAAGTTGCAGTACATTTTCCTTGATCATGCTTGCGTCTAACGCGCAAACTTCAACCTCAGGTCACGTAAGGCCATTGACTTAGCTAAGGTCAAAGAGACCCAGAAACCACCAAAAATAATCCATGACCGACAATTCACACAGGTAACAAGATATTGCAACGAGACTTGGCAAGTCAGTGCAGTCAATGTGGGGGGGGGGGGGAGCTCGAGTCAGTTAGCAATGTCTCGAAAACGGCCTCTACGGAATGTTTACTCCAGAACAGGTCGGTAATCTGAGGTCAAGTGCATTTCTTAGCACCAATATTCCCATCACATTTTACCCTGGAAGCATGTAGAAGAACTAGAAGTCCCTATTATCTAATTTGCTTGACCTTCGTCAGGTAACCTGAGGTCATGTTAACAAATGACGATAAAGTACGCGAGGTGGATTAGGTGTATCTACATATTGCTGTTTTATGGTTTATTTCTAGCTTCCACTGCGTAAGGAATGCCAAAGTTCCAATACACTACCTAAATTACCCTAATACGCAGACATAAAATGTTTTTGAAAAATCGATTTTTCTCAAAACCGAATCATGATCTCCAACAACATCTTAAAGTATCAAGTCAGGCCATTTTCTAACCATATTTGTCGGGAAATTTCCGATTATATCTCGTTCGATTTCATACATCGCTAAGTTTGACGATCAGAGGGGGGGTTGTAAGGACCGCCGAGAGAGGATCTGAAGAGACCAGCATAGGCCGATCTGACCGTAGTGCTAGTATATATACTAGTACACACAGATACAATGCTAGTATATATACTAGTATATACAGATACAGGGGTAGTATGTACAGATTATCACAAAATGTCTTCAAATGACATTAAATGTCTTCGCCGGGGAGGAATTCTGCATCTGAACCAATCAAAGGTGAAACGACGCTGTTACTTTTTCTGTGGTATAAAAATCATGAAATTGCAAAGAGCAACAGAGGTGCGGGTGACGGTGTGTGCGACGCATCGCAACTTCAGAACTGAGGAACCACGGTCCCTCTTGCACCCCTCATCTGCTCTTTTCATGTCTTAAGGGAATCCTGACCATCCATTGTTTCTCCTAATGCATCCTGAAGACCATTTGCATATTCCCTATTTATCTTCTTTCATCGTAGGTGCCTTATCCCCCATCCTGCAGACCACCGTTCCCATCTGGGAGATTGTCACTTATTGCGGAGGTTACCCTTACAACTTAGTTGCCTCCTGCCGCGCCTCAAGGGCTTCGTCTTGCATCCTGGGAGTCGCCTTGCTCCTTTTGGGATCTCATCTTGTGTCTTGGGGAACGCATCTCTTGTCCTGCTGGCTTCCTCCCCATCCTATAAGATTCCTGCCATTGCACCCACTTTGCTCGTCTTGCGGTCTCCTCTTCTATCTAGGAGGCCTGCTTGCCAGTCTTGTAAGTTGAGACCTGCTTGCCAGTCTTGTGAGTTGAAGCCTGCTTTGCCAACTCTTGAGTCTTGTGGTGCTCCTTTCCTTTTCTGGGGGCTTCGCCTTCGAAATTATGGGAGTCCTTTTACGTCTCCGGAACATCTCCCTGTCCTTGGACTTTTGGCGCTTATCGAGAGCATTCTCTCCTAGGGACGTCACCTTCCGAACTGGGATCACCTGTCCTTCTTGAGGCGTCCTTTTTCAGTTCCTACAGGCTACTTTACTCGTGCTGGGGCCTCCGTTTGCATCTGCGGCTATCCTTCCCACCCAGTTATCCTCTACCGTCTTATCCAAGAGGCCTGTTTCTATCTCTTCTATCCAGGAGGCCTGCTTCTATCCAAACTCCCTCTCATCCTGCAATTTCCCTTTCCGACCTTTTTCCTCATCGCCCAAATTGGAGCTCTGGCAGGCCTGGAAGCAGACCTCCTGCAGTCCCATACCCTATCCTTCCCCCGCAACCTCTCCCGTTTTATAATCCTCTTCTCATGTCCTTGTGCGACATCACTTGAATTGTGGCCTCCTGTTATATCCCGGGGGTGTCCGTCTGGGCGACTTCTCTTCAGCGCTGGGTCCTCCTATCTTCTCCTGGAACAGGGTCCTCTAATCCTCTCCCGTAGCAGGGTCCAATCCTCTCCTGGAGCAGGGTCCTATCATCTCCTGGAGCAGGGTCGTCCTATCCTCTCCTGGAGCAGGGTCCTCCAATCCTCTCCTTGAGCAGGGTCCTTCCATCCTCTCCTGGAGCAGGGTCCTCCTATCCTCTCCTGTAGCAGGGTCCTATCCTCTCCTGGAGCAGGGTCCTATCCTCTCCTGGAGCAGGGTTCTCCTATCCTCTCCTGGAACAGGGTCCTTCCATCCTCTCCTGGAGCAGGGTCCCATCCTCTCCTGGAGCCTGGTCCTTCTATCATCTCCTAAAGCAGGGTATATTCTAACATTCCCCATTGCTTCAGCTTCACTGCGGGGGCCAGGGTCACCTGGGGGGTGACGATCCCCCCGTGGCCGCAGCCGCAATGAAAATATCTTAGACGAGTCCATGTCGTCATGGTATACTTTCCCTAAATGGAGGGCGCCACTCACGCCTCGGCGTTCTGTGTTTCGAGCGTGTCCAGAGCGTGTTTTCTCTCTGTTCGGAGCGTGTTCAGAGCGTGTTTTCTCTCTGTTCGGAGCGTGTTCAGAGCGAGTTTTATCTGTGTTTGGAGCGTGTTCAGAGCCTGTTTTATCTGTGTTTGAAGCGTGTTCAGAGCGTGTTTTCTCTGTGTTTGAAGCATGTTCAGAGCCTGTTTTCTCTGTGTTTGGAGCGTGTTCAGAGCGAGTTTTATCTGTGTTTGGAACGTGTTTACCTATCGTAGGTACGTAATTTTGCATCCTGCTGGATTCCCTACTTCCCTTATGGTTCTTATTCTTCAAACGGCTTCCATTTCTATGTCAGCGACCTCCTCTCATTTCCTGTGTGTGACTTCTTGGGCATATTTTGGAGAATTGTAGCAAAGTTTCTAACAATGTACTATTTTAACCGTACAATGCGTATACTTGCATAGTACCATAATGCTGGTCCGTAACGGGAAATGCTGTAACTCCCTAAGCCAGCCGACATGCAGTCCCATAAATGTAACTGATGAACTTGAGCCGGCCGGTGGTTCGCCGACGGCCCGCGCCGCGGCAGCGGCCGGACCTGAGACTAAAGTCCAAACCTCGAACAATGGCCGGGTGCGCTACCGGGCCGTCTGCGGGGCGAGGACATGTCACCTGACTGTTCGTCACCATGTGGCCTCGCCGGGTTACAGCGGAAGGGAAACGTGATTTGACTACCAATTGGAATCGGGGCTCAAATTACGTCACCATTAAGTAGCTAATCAGAAAGTGACGAATCGTCTTGAGCTGTGTGCAGAGCTGTGTGCAGGTGTTCCAGACCCCCGCCGTGAGAGCGTTCCGGACTGTCAAGCCGCATGGGTCTGTCGCGGTCGGACGCATCTGTAAATTGAATATCTGTCTTTCGGCCCCTAAATTTAGAACGTACAACATTTACTGTCGGCGGTGTCATCGAATCATTATTCCAACGTCCTTTTTAAGTGTGCGAATTGCGGTTTATTACCGTTTATTTCCCTTCAACTGCACAATACATCAAATACAGCATCCTTAAACTTTCGGGAGTTGTCGCGACGCGCGGTTCAACTAGACTACATCACGTGCCAACGAGAAGAAGCCTTTTCTACAGAATTCATGTAGCATATTGCAGAGATGCAGTATGCTTCAGTCAATGTGATGGTGCACTCCAGCGGCATGACATTCAAGCGCTTCGCTTCACTACATCTTTCCTCAAGCGTGACGTTACTCAAAGAATAGAACATTTAAGTCATACATCACAAAGTTTATTACTGCGTGCTGCGCAGTGCACACTTCATGAGCGGTGCGTGTGTGTGCTGGTATCTCTCCCACTTCAGGAAGTTCCACGTTTCCTGAACGATGCAACCAATCACGGTCATCCAGCGGCATGATTCCAGCGGACGGAAGGCGCCTGTGTCTGTTCACACACGTTGATGTCCATCCGCCTGTGACAGCAAATTCATCACGGCCTTTGTAACGCTTGCGATGGCCGTCAACGACACAGTTTTGGCTGCCGATCAATCACCATGGAAACGCATCACCTGCTGCCGATCAATCACCATGGAAACTATTGTTATTTTTTCCTTTTTTAAACCCATCACTTGGACAATCACCAAAGGGTAGCATCATACCAACTGTGACGACAGAGTGGTGTGTGTTGGTGGTGGGAACATCAATACCCTGACGACAGGGTGGTGTGTGTTGGTGGTGGGGTGGTGACATCACTACCCTTAAGACAAGGTGGTGTGTGTTGGTGGTGGGGACATCACCACCCTGACGACAGGGTGGTGTGTGTTGGTGGTGGTGGTGGGGACATCACTACCCTGACGACAGGGTGGTGTGTGTTAGTGTTGGTGGTGGGGACATCACTACCCTGACGACAGGGTGGCGTGTGCTGGTGGTGGGGTGGGGACATCACTACCCTGATGACAGGGTGGTGTGTGTTGGTGGTGGTGGTGGGGACATCACTACCCTGACGACAGGGTGGTGTGTGTTAGTGTTGGTGGTGGGGACATCACTACCCTGACGACAGAGTGAGGTGTGTTGGTGGTGGGGACATCACTACCCTGACGACAGGGTGGCGTGTGCTGGTGGTGGGGTCGGGACATCACTACCCTGATGACAGGGTGGTGTGTGTTGGTGGTGGTGGTGGGGACATCACTACCCTGACGACAGGGTGGTGTGTGTTAATGTTGGTGGTGGGGACATCACTACCCTGATGACAGGGTGGCGTGTGTTGGTGGTGGGGACATCACTACCCTGACGACAGAGTGAGGTGTGTTGGTGGTGGGGACATCACTACCCTGACGACAGGGTGGTGTGTGTTAGTGTTGGTGGTGGGGACATCACTACCCTGATGACAGGGGGCCGTGTGTTGGTGGTGGTGGCGACATCACTACCCTGACGACAGGGTGGTTGTGTTGGTGGTGGTGGTGGGGACATCACTACCCTGACGACAGAGTGAGGTGTGTTGGTGGTGGGGACATCACTACCCTGACGACAGAGTGAGGTGTGTTGGTGGTGGGGACATCACTACCCTGACGACAGAGTGAGGTGTGTGTTGGTGTGTGGGCATCACCACCCTGACGACAGGGTGGTGTGTTAGTGTTGGTGGTGGGGACATCACTACCCTGACGACAGGGTGGTGTGTGTGGTGGTGGTGGTGGGGACATCACTACCCTGACGACAGGGTGGTGTGTGTGGTGGTGGTGGTGGGGACATCACTACCCTGACGACAGAGTGAGTGTGTGTTGGTGGTGGTGGGGACATCACTACCCTGACGACAGGGTGGTGTGTGTTAGTGTTGGTGGTGGGGACATCACTACCCTGATGACAGGGTGGGGTGTGTTGGTGGTGGGGGGACATCACTACCCTGACGACAGGGTGGTGTGTGTTAGTGTTGGTGGTGGGGACATCACTACCCTGATGACAGGGGGCCGTGTGTTGGTGGTGGTGGTGGGGACATCACTACCCTGACGACAGGGTGGTGTGTGTTGGTGGTGGTGGGGACATCACTACCCTGACGACAGGGTGGTGTGTGTTGGTGGTGGTGGTGGACATCACTACCCTGACGACAGAGTGGGGTGTGTTGGTGGTGGGGACATCACTACCCTGACGACAGAGTGAGGTGTGTTGGTGGTGGGGACATCACTACCCTGACGACAGAGTGAGGTGTGTTGGTGGTGGGGGCATCACCACCCTGACGACAGGGTGGTGTGTGTTGGTGGTGGGGACATCACTACCCTGACGACAGGGTGGTGTGTGTTAGTGTTGGTGGTGGGGACATCACTACCCTGATGACAGGGGGCCGTGTGTTGGTGGTGGTGGTGGGGACATCACTACCCTGACGACAGGGTGGTGTGTGCTGGTGGTGGGGTGGGGACATCACTACCCTGATGACAGGGTGGTGTGTGTTGGTGGTGGTGGTGGGGACATCACTACCCTGACGACAGGGTGGTGTGTGTTAGTGTTGGTGGTGGGGACATCACTACCCTGATGACAGGGTGGCGTGTGTTGGTGGTGGGGACATCACTACCCTGACGACAGAGTGAGGTGTGTTGGTGGTGGGGACATCACTACCCTGACGACAGGGTGGTGTGTGTTAGTGTTGGTGGTGGGGACATCACTACCCTGATGACAGGGGGCCGTGTGTTGGTGGTGGTGGTGGGGACATCACTACCCTGACGACAGGGTGGTGTGTGTTAGTGTTGGTGGTGGGGACATCACTACCCTGACGACAGGGTGGTGTGTGTTAGTGTTGGTGGTGGGGACATCACTACCCTGACGACAGGGGGCCGTGTGCTGGTGGTGGGGTGGGGACATCACTACCCTGACGACAGGGTGGCGTGTGTTGGTGGTGGGGACATCACTACCCTGATGACAGGGTGGCGTGTGCTGGTGGTGGGGTGGGGACATCACTACCCTGATGACAGGGGGCCGTGTGTTGGTGGTGGGGACATCACTACCCTGATGACAGGGTGGCGTGTGCTGGTGGTGGGGTGGGGACATCACTACTCTGATGACAGGGTGGTGTGTGCTGGTGGTGGGGACATCACTACCCTGACGACAGGGTGGTGTGTGCTGGTGGTGGGGTGGGGACATCACTACCCTGACGACAGGGTGGTGTGTGTTAGTGTTGGTGGTGGGGACATCACTACCCTGACGACAGGGGGCCGTGTGCTGGTGGTGGGGTGGGGACATCACTACCCTGACGACAGGGTGCCGTGTGTTGGTGGTGGGGACATCACTACCCTGATGACAGGGTGGCGTGTGCTGGTGGTGGGGTGGGGACATCACTACTCTGATGACAGGGGGCCGTGTGTTGGTGGTGGTGGCCTCGTCAGTATCACCGCATTACGATGGTTTAAGTACAATGTATCCCAAGTACGGCATGTCTAACGTTGCACCAGGACATCAAATGATCGCCTCGCGTTATGCACGGACCAGGTGGGCTCAACATTTGAAAGCCGCGACTAACGGCATTTCCTTCACGTCGACGGGCTGCTTCTTCAGCTGGTACCGGATATAGGAACGGAGCGGGCTTTCTGGGAACGCGCGCCAGATCTAGTACACACTAGCGGGTCCTGGCTGATGGAACACTCCTGCTGGGGTCAGGACGGCTCATGTAGCTCTCCTGCTGGAGTCAGGACGGCTCATGTAGCTCTCCTGCTGGAGTCAGAACGGCTCCTGTAACTCTCCTGCAGGAGTCGGGACAGCTCATGTAGCTCTCCTGCTGGAGTCAGGACGGCTCATGTAGCTCTCCTGCTGGAGTCAGGACGGCTCCTGTAACTCTCCTGCTGGAGTCAGGGCGGCTGCTGTAACTCTCCTGCTGGAGTCAGGACGGCTCCTGTAACTCTCCTGCTGGAGTCAGGGCGGCTCCTGTAACTCTCCTGCTGGAGTCAGGGCGGCTCCTGTAACTCTCCTGCTGGAGTCAGGACGGCTCCTGTAGCTCTCCTGCTGGAGTCAGGGTGGCTCCTGTAGCTCTCCTGCTGGAGTCAGGATGGCTCATGTAGCTCTCCTGCTGGAGTCAGAACGGCTCCTGTAACTCTCCTGCTGGAGTCAGGGCGGCTCCTGTAACTCTCCTGCTGGAGTCAGGACGGCTCCTGTAGCTCTCCTGCTGGAGTCAGGACGGCTCCTGTAATTCTCCTGCTGGAGTCAGGATGGCTCCTGTAACTCTCCTGCTGGAGTCAGGGCGGCTCCTGTAACTCTTCTGCTGGAGTCGGGACAGCTCCTGTAACTCTTCTGCTGGAGTCGGGACGGCTCCTGTAACTCTCGTGCTGGAGTCAGGGCGGCTCCTGTAGCTCTCCTGCTGGAGTCGGGACGGCCCGGCGCAGACCGGACCACTGCAGAGGAGCGCGCGCCCTCTGCCTGTAGTGAGGTGGAGGTACCGTGCCGCTGTGTCATTAGAGCCCAATGGGCCATGTCCATGTGAGTATCTCTCCGTAATGTGCACTGCTAACACTATGAAGGCATGGCACTTGGCCCACTTAATCCGGGAGGAATGTTAACCGTTCCATCGGGTGCAACATCCAACGAAGACGCGCACGAATGGGACGTTTCAAAGGCGTTTAAATCCGGCGATGCTCGGGGCGGCTGACTTCCGGCCGAGCGCGCTCACGATAAAATGTTTCTCTGCTTGGCAGGAGGGGCGTGATCACCCAGTGCCATGATGCAGCCCTGAACGATCAACTCACATTAGCCTGTCACGTCCCCGGCGCCTTTTACCGCCGGCAACGCCTCTTTGTACCAGCCGAAGAAGGTGACGTGCAACGTCAAAAAAGAGCGGCTACCTGTCCTGCTGCACTGCTTGCGCCGCTCGTAGGTGTTCAGCTTCTCACGCTTTGGGTAATGAATTGCTCCGCAGTAAACAGCACTTAAGATGTACTTCAATAAAGTTATCTTTATTACGAATGCCGTTGTCTCAGACAACGGCACAGCTCGTTAAAGCGTCACTAGTTGGCCGGCCAGGGCCGGCCGACACGCCGACCCGGGCTCGCGGCTATACTGTCGACGGCTTCAGGTGGTCTGGGCGACACTGGACCCACGGCTATACTGTCAGCGGCTTCAGGTGGTGTGGGAGACACTGTACTGTCAGCGGCTTCAGGTGGTGTGGGATACACTGTACTGTGAGCGGCTTCAGGTGGTGTGGGCGACGGTGCTACCGACGTCCTCAGGTGGTGTGGGCGACGGTGCTACCGACGTCCTCAGGTGGTGTGGGCTACGGTGCTACCAACGGCTTCAGGTGGTGTGGGCGACACTGTACTGTGAGCGGATTCAGGTGGTGTGGGCGACGGTGCTACCAACGGCTTTAGGTGGTGTGGGCGACGGTGCTACCAACTTCCTCAGGTGGTGTGGGCGACGGTGCTACCAACGGCTTCAGGTGGTGTGGGCGACGGTGCTACCAACGTCCTCAGGTGGTGTGGGCGACGGCGCTACCAACGGCTTCAGGTGGTGTGGGCGACGGTGCTACCGACGGCTTCAGGAGGTGTGGGCGACGGTGCTACCAACGGCTTCAGGTGGTGTGGGCGACGGTGCTACCGAGCTCACGGCCCGGTGGACCGGCCGGTGTCACGGGGCACCATTAGCTGGTGAACTTTTGCTCCGGCCGCGGCGGATCCGGCCGCGAGATGGCGCGACCACACACCAATTCACGACAGGCGGGCATTAACGGTGATAAGTGACTGTAATTTTAGCAGCTGTTGCAGTAAATCCTCTTCATCAGCGATGCCGCTGTGACCAGAGTAATTGGACACACAAACACAAGCAAATAGCGTCATGCTTTTATTTGAAGACAGGGGCGGAGAAATGCTGCGTCATGCCGATTTACTTGAAGACAGGGGCTGGAACTTCCTGGTTCCCATGACCCGACTTCGAGACCACAGTAACATCTGCGTGCTCCATGCACGGATACTGCAAGACACAATTAACGCTGAAGTTAAATTGCCAATTTATTCGTATTGCGTTTTCCCGGGACCATACAAAGCAAAACTTGCGCTCGAATGCTCTCAATCGATGTCAGCCACGTCCCCGCATCCATACCTAGTGTCGCAGTGTGTCGCAGTGACGCACTGTTCAGACTGTAAGCATTGGTGTCACGACTTACGAATAGGGGCTCAGACACCCACTTGTCTAACTGACTGCCATATCTGGATGTATGAGGCTGGGTACAAACGCCGGCTTAAATACAAATATACCAGAAAATCCTGATTCCCATACTGTTCCCTACTGATGACCAAATAACAAACGGTTCTCCCGTTTCACTATATTCGCGTATTGGAGCTAAATATTTGCAATTTCATAGACGCTACATGCCTTTTGAGTCCGAACGTAGAATGTTTTCGTTGAAGCCAATAATGCCACAAGTTATACCTCACAGCCTTCAGCGACCTTGAAGAGAGCAAATTGTCGCTGTAAACGCGCTGATTGACATCTGAGACACCCAGTTTGGTGGCACCATCCATTACCATTACACGACCATTACACCATCTGACGAGGACCTGGTACGGCTAGTTAGTGGCAGCCGACAGTCGACAGACCATTACCATTACACAGCCATTACACTGTCTGACGAGGACCTGGTGCGGCTAGTTAGTGGCAGCCGACAGTCGACAGACCATTACCATTATACATCCATTACACCGTCTGACGAGGACCTGGTGCGGCTAGTTAGTGGCAGCCGACAGTCGGCGGACCATTACCATTACACAACCATTACACCATCTGACGAGGATCTGGTGCAGCTAGTTAGTGGCAGCCGACAGTCGACAGACCATTACCATTACACAGCCATTACACTGTCTGACGAGGACCTGGTGCGGCTAGTTAGTGGCAGCCGACAGTCGACAGACCATTACCATTACACAGCCATTACACTGTCTGACGAGGACCTGGTGCGGCTAGTTAGTGGCAGCCGACAGTCGACAGACCATTACCATTACACATCCATTACACCGTCTGACGAGGACCTGGTGCGGCTAGTTAGTGGCAGCCGGCAGTCGGCGGACCATTACCATTACACAGTCATTACACCATCTGACGAGGATGGTGTAATTATTACCATTACACAACCATTACAGCCCCACATCGTCATCGCAGCACAGGCACACAACTTGTCAAAGCTGCTTCACACACCGAAAGAAGTCGTTGAAGCTGTCTCACGTGCTATTTCTATTCCCTGTTTGCAATTTACATTATGAATAATGTGTGACGTTTCACCGGCGTCTGGCTGCCGAGAGGCCTGTCCCGTAAGGCAAGGGAACTACTCCGATGGAGCAGTATCACGAAACATGGAGTAGTATCACGAGACATGGAGTAGTCTCACGAGACATGGAGTAGTCTCACGAGACATGGAGTAGTATCACGGGTTGTGGGGTAGTATCACGAGACATGGAGTAATATCACGAGACATGGAGTTGTATCACGAGACATGGAGTAGTCTCACGAGACATGGAGTTGTATCGCGAGACATGGAGTAACATCACGAGACATGGATTAGTATCACGAGACAGCAAGTGTATGCAGGTGAGAACCAGAATGTGCAGATGCGGGGCTTAATAGAGGGACGAAAATTAGGTTGGTGTTATTAAAACACATGATGCGTGCATTTGGCATGTGGGATGAATGAGCAAAGTTGCGAAGGTTGTTGCGAATGTTGTAGCAGTTACTCATTGATGTTGCGGATATTTGTCCTTACTTTTGTCCCTCGAACGACCGAAGTGTGTTTCACCATGGCGGGACTTCCGACGCTTTCCTTATAGACAAGCAGCCAGCTCTATACAGGCTCTGACAGGCAACTCTATACAGCCTCTGACAGGCAACTCTATACAGCCTCTGACAGGCAACTCTATACACCCTCTGACAGGTAGCTTTATACAGCCTCTGACAGGCAACTATATACAGCTTCTGACAGGCAGCCCGTCAATAGCAGCCCGTTACTGGCAGCCCGTCACTGGCAGCCCGTCACTGACAGACCGTCACTGACAGCCCGTCACTGACAGACCGTCACTGGCAGCCCGTCACTGACAGACCGTCACTGACAGCCCGTCACTGACAGCCCGTCACTGACAGCCCGTCACTGGCAGCCCGTCACTGGCAGTCCAACACACAGCCGGACTCAGCACCTGACTGGGACGCCGTGGCCAGCGTACATGAACGGACGCCGTCCACGCTGACGCTGGCGCTGACGCTGACGCTGACGCTGATGCTGACGCTGACGCTGACGCTGATGCTGACGCTGACGCTGATGCTGACGCTGACGCTGACGCTGATGCTGACGCTGACGCTGACGCTGACGCTGACGCTGACGCTGACGCTGACGCTGACGCTGACGCTGACGCTGACGCTGACGCTGACGCTGACGCTGACGCTGACGCTGACGCTGACGCTGACGCTGACGCTGACGCCGATGCCGACGCCGACGCCGATGCCGACGCCGACGCCGACGCTGACGCTGACGCTGACGCTGACGCTGACGCTGACGCTGACGCTGACGCTGACGCTGACGCTGACGCTGACGCTGACGCTGACGCTGACGCTGACGCTGACGCTGACGCTGACGCTGACGCTGACGCTGACGCTGACGCTGACGCTGACGCTGACGCTGACGCTGACGCTGACGCTGACGCTGACGCTGACGATGACGATGACGATGACGATGACGATGACGATGACGATGACGATGACGATGACGATGACGATGACGATGACGATGACGATGACGATGACGATGACGATGACGATGACGATGACGATGACGATGACGATGACGATGACGATGACGATGACGATGACGATGACGATGACGATGACGATGACGATGACGATGACGATGACGATGACGATGACGATGACGATGACGATGACGATGACGATGACGCTGACGCTGTCGCTGTTCAGCATCTGTGCAGTGTGTGTTGGGTCCGATACACTGCCCCCTGGGCGACACGATAATCCCCGGATACATTGCACTGCGCCGGCGGTGACAAAATAATCGCTGGGACCTGCAGGCTGCGCCGACCTAGACAAGATAATGGCCGCTCGGACACCATACAATGAAGCTGGTTTGGCGTTTGTGATTGACGAGCGATTCTAACGAGAGATAGAGATATACAAAGGCGGGCAGTGCGGCGGAAACTCCCGCTTCGAAGATGGTGTTTCCCAGTTTGCCATTTCCGTGACTCTGAAAGAAATCGACGGAGAAGGGGTGTACTAGAGGTGTTGTGTTATACAAATGATTGGGATGGCTGAAATTCCCGAAAGTATATGGTACAATACATGCACACGTAACCATGGAAAAAGGGCACTGAACACTTGGCCACGGAAAATGTTACTATGTGTTAGATCATATAGAAAGCGCATTACTTGGCTGAGACAGATATCACTAGCGCACAATTTGCATGGCATTGCGGTATCCAAAGGCCAGCACTACGTGGAAGAAACCCGTTCGTAATTTCCCAGTTGCCAGCTTGCTTCTTTCTCGCGTCTATGGCAAGTTCAGCTTGCTGTTTGACCTCCGACTGCACCGCCCGTCGCTAAATTCAACGGCAACGCCACCGCTTGGATGTGGCTACGTGTCTATCTTAGTCATTTTCCTGTGGTGGTCGCCCCCAACAGTCGAGGAGAGCGGCATTTCTTCCGTTATGCACGACCACCCCCCCCCACCCCGACCTTAAACGGCTCGTCTCCGACTGTAGACTGGCCCTACTCACGTACAATACGAAACCAGAAGACGGAAGTGGTTGGCGCATGCCGAGCAAAGATGAAGTCTTTAAAGATGAATTCAACGTGTAATACGTGCGACGCATTTACGGAAAATGAATTTTGCAATATAAAAAATGAACCACGTGTTTTGCGACACTCCATCATTTTCATTTGTGCAGATCACGATCTAACCAAATGTAAGTTTGACAGTTCAGTTCCATCATAAATGGGTCATAATAGAGGTGTGTTTCCGTTCACAAATACAGCTTAACTGTACCACCGCGGATGCACGCATGTTCGCACTCGAATTGCCAAACCATAGCAGCTTCCCTTTGGTCGGGCTATATTGGTCGCAAAATCAAACACATGCCAGCATCATCTCTAACATTGTTCCACAGGGTCGCTAGTTGTACGCACAACGCAATAGCGTGATCAGATGTGTTAGCCGTTCGAGTCTGGCTGTCGAAGACAGTTCAACAAACCTTTTCGGACTTGGTGCAACAACCGTTGCCAATCTCTGCGGCGATGTTGGCGAAGGTCAGCCCAGTGATGATAGTAAAACACAGCAGTTCAAGGGTTAATAACTAAGAGGATTCGGATACATGTGTAGTGTACCGACGAAACGTAAGGAAGCAAAAACTGAATGTTAATCACGCCTGGACATCCTTGCAATATGCGCTGTTACTCTAATGGTTGATATATTCTTCTTCAAAACCGTTGGTATGGATCATCCTGCTGTATCCAAACTGCTTCATATTACTGCATCCAAACTGTATCATTTTACTGTATCCAAATCGTTTCATCTTACTGTATCCAAACTGTATCATCTCACTGTATTGAAATTGCATCATCCTACTGAATCCAAACTGCATAATATATATGTGTCCAAACTACATCATCTTAATGCACCCAAAAAAGGAAAATCAGCTCGCAATCAATGCTTTCATATTTAATTATTCAATAGGAACAAAATAGAGGCAACCAATAAATTTAAGCACATAGGTTTGTGTTAATTACCAGCAATCCTGAAGCCGAAAACAAAAAGGAAAATTGAAATTGCCCATGGTCTACATTGTCGAAACTACAATGCTTTAGGTTGTTCCTTGTTGAATAAACTGTTAAGCGCACTAATGTATATACTAATCATGCCATATAACTAGCAGATGCAAAACGTAACTAATGTCCATCAGCCTCCGCACTTCATGGTAATATACTATCAAACATCAAACATGGCCTGCCTTACTATCGTTTCCAGCGTTGGATTCTTTTTCACAGGAAAATACTCCTTGGGCTTAGCTGATTTCGTGATGATTGTAAGCTGGCTGACATAGTCAATGCATCAAACAAGCTTTAACAATTACAATGCACAACCAAATGGAACAGCACCAGAAATCGAAAGTACCGCAAACCCACACTCCACGTAGCCATCACAAGAAATGCATGAACAGCATAAACAAGGATGGCCGACGAGAGGATAGCATAGCAGCCGCTGCAAAAAAGAGAAGCGGCCGGTTCATGATCGCAATCGTGCATACAGTTCTGTCGACTGCCATACTATGGTGTAAGGGTGTTTGCGTGTGAGTTGAAATTGTTATGCATTATTCCAATTAATCAACACATCACAAGTACACGCCTGGCAGGTTACACTCAACATTGTATCATTGGTTATCCTCCATCTTCATCTCATGTCACGTGCTGATTCACATGAAGCAAAATTGAAGAGTGGGATACAGTTATTGTTAGCCATTTATGGTACACCAGTGATTGATGGTGGGACCGTGGGATTAATGTTCATGTGTTCTGTGAAGAGCGGTCGACCGGACGTCAATCATTTCCGGCCGCTGTACGACGCAGGTGGTCCTTGCGCCCGAAAACCCGTCTGAACAACCGGGGTGGTCCGTTTCCAATCGGTGAAGCTAGCATTGTTACGGCACTTTCCACGTGAATGTTAAGCAGTAGGTGAACATCCGGCTGTCCATCCATAAGTCCCAGATCGTGTGATGCGCTCACGAGTCACGCAACAAGCTCTGCACAGCATCCCAGTCTGTCTCGCAAGGCCATCCCAACGAGTATATTCATACTCGTTGGGATGATACATGATCGGTCATTCTAACCTGGCACCATCCATATTGCATTGTTTGTTATCTTGTGATATCAATGGCTCCCATCAGATCATTGGCTTTGACATATCGTAAAGTCCTGTAAAACATTGCGTTTTAACCCGCACCGTCTTTCCGGTCAGATCCTCACACCCCGTCTCGTGGGGGTGGGGGGGGGGGGGGCGGTTAGTAAACCCCTCTAAAATCCAAATTAACCATCGCACGAAAACGAAAGAGGTGTCATCGGAACGCGCTCGACGAGTAGGGTCCTGGTCGAGCCCCAAAACAATTCCCCCTAAAAGTGACGTCACCAGGGGGCTAGATTTGCACGACTTTTCACGACTTACATTATGTTTTTGCTCTAAGTTCATTTTCGGGGATATATGAAAAACAAAATTTATTTGGAATGAGAAAGGGCAGCGAAATCCACCAGGGCATTATTTTTCTAGGGCCCCGAACAATATAAATTTCTCTTTTTTTATTTCAAAATTTTGAGTTTTCAAGTTTTCTTTCATTGTCCTTTTCCAGTAGGTAGGGCAGACCGAGAAACGTTGTTGGAAGTCAACTTACCCTAATAAAAAATTCTTACTTTAGCCAGAATCCTATATTAGAACTACAATTTGGCAAATACGCAAAATTGAAATGTGGTCAAAAACGAAAAAAGTAAAAATTCCACTCATACGTTTGTTGCATCCCCAAAAGCTAAGCAAACGCTGAAAGATTAATTAAAATATCTGTATCCGTTAAAGCGTGACGACTGGTTGAACGATTTTGGAGGTAACCTCATTTGACCTTTACTAACTCGTTGATCCTAAATGACCTGACTTCAATTTTTTTAAACAGCATGCCAAATTAACGTGGGACAGGTATGCCAAATTTGGGCGCGCTACCGCGCGCCGTTCGTCCACTATACGCGAAAAACCTGAGGGGGCGGTTGAAGACCCCCCTCGAGACGGGACGGGTTAATGTCTCTCCTAGCATCAGCACTCGAAAGAATTGGATGAAATCAGGTTAAACGCACCTTGAGTTCGGCCTTCGAGGTGCAAACTGCGACTCATGGATGTGCTTGATGTGTTAAGCAATACCATGCCCTGTACCAAAACCCTGTACCAACACCCTGTACCAACACCCTGTATCGAAACCTTGTACCAAAACCCTGCATCAAAATTCTGCAATCTCAGCCAAACGCATGCAGTACTTCCTGGGCTCAAAACGACAGAGAGACAATCCAGATGCTCGGTGTTCCCCGTCCTTTCCCCAGCTACCCGTGATGCTCGTCTTCCCCGCCCCCTTCCCAGCCAGTCGTGATGCTCTGTGTTCCCTTTGGGGCGGGGATGGCCGAGTGGTTAAGGCGTCGGGCTACGGGTACCAAAGGTCCCGGGTTCGACTCTAGCGCCACTCAGGACATTTCCCAATCCCGCAGCCCACCGGCGAAACAGTGTGGGCGACGCCATTAGCCGTGAATGTGCATAAAGTGTGTCGTGAACCAACCAATAAACAAACTCTGTGTTCCCCGCCCCTTCCCCAGCCAGCCGTGATGCATGCCAGACCAAGGACGGCTTTATTGCACATTACATTAAACGAGCACATTACACATTGTTAAACACGGTCATGAAATCCCCCAAATCGCAAGTACATGAAGTGTAAGTGATGCACGAGCAACATAATGCAACTGGCACTTGGCATGCACACCGGAGGGGAAGGGGAGTCCGTCTATCCCTCTGGTTTGTGGAAGATGTCTCATAAACGGACAAAGCTACAACAACCAAATATTGAGATGTTGAGGCTCATTAATACTGTGCATCACATTAAAAAAAAAATACGTCCATGAAAAAACGTCCTTGGAGACGCCCATGAACAACCCTTGGAACCGCCCCTGCCACACCACCCTCCACCACACCACCCTCCACCACACCACCCTGTACCACACCACCCTGCACCACACCACCCTGCACCACACCACCCTGCATCACACCACCCTCCACCACACCACCCTACACCACACCACCCTGCACCACACCACCCTGCACCACACCATCCTGCACCACACCACCCTCCACCACACCATCCTGCACCACACCACCCTCCACCACACCATCCTGAACCACACCACACAACACCGCACTACACCATACCACACCACATCACCAATGATGCAGTGACAGTTATGTCTGCTCCGACTGGCCGATGGCTGGCTGGGGGATGGCTGAGAGATGGCTGAGGGATGGCTGAGGGATGGCTGAGGGATGGCTGAGGGATGGCTGAGGGATGGCCGATGGCTGGCTGAGGGATGGCTGAAGGATGGCTGAGGGATGGCTGAGGGATGGCTGAGGGATGGGTGAGGGATGGCTGAGGGATGGCTGAGGGATGGCCGATGGCTGGCTGAGGGATGGCTGAGGGATGGCTGAGGGATGGCTGAGGGATGGTTGAGGGATGGCTGAGGGATGGCTGAGGGATGGCTGAGAGATGGCTGAGGGATGACTGAGGGATGACCGAGGGACACCTGTAAGGTGATCCCGCGTCAAGCTCGGCGCTTTAATGTCATGATCGTTGAGAAACAAAGGACGTCTGCGTCAGGTTAGCAGCAAATATATAGGCAGGTCAACCTATGGACACTTCACGTTTATGATGTATATTGTATTGTGCAACTCTGTACATTACAATAAATTGTGTGTTTAAAAAACGGCCACTTTAAGCTGGAATTTCCGTGCCTGGGTGGAATTTGGCAGTGGGATTACCGGCGGCGTGTTCAGATGCGTGCGGAGGCACGCTCACCACTGGCCTGTCATGTCAATGCACTGACCTGGCGATCTCAGTCAACATTGGAGCACAACGTTAGGCCTATCTGTGCGCCGATGGGACAAGGCTAGGACGTCAGCTGGACCAAATCAGACCCGGCTGGTGATGAGGTCAGATCATCACCCAGCTGGTGATGAGGTCAGATCAGATCATCACCCAGCTGGTGATGAGGTCGGATCAGATCATCACCCAGCTGGTGATGTGGTCAGATCAGATCACCACCCAGCTGGTGATGAGGCCGGATCAAATCATCACCCAGTTGGTGATGAGGTCAGATCAGATCATCACCCAGCTGGTGATGAGGTCAGATCAGATCAGACCCGGGTGGTGATGAGTTCGGATCAAATCATCACCCAGCTGGTGATGAGGTCAGATCAGATCACCACCCAGCGGGCGATGTGACCAGATCAGATCAGATCAAGTGAGATATAAGATCAGATCCACCCAGCCAGTGATGTGATGAATTCAGATCAGATCATCACCCACCTGGTGATCATGATCTCATCTCATCTGATGATCATGATCTCATCAGGGACTATCATATATATATATATATATATATATATATATATCTTTTTTTTTTTGTTCGTTGCATTGACCTAAAGTCAAGTCGCGGTCATGGCTTCCCCCAATATAGGCCTATAGTAAAATATACAAATGTTTCCTGGTTATACATTTGCTCTCGGAATGACGTCACAGCGGTTATGGTGTGTAGTTGAAAGCTATTCTCAATGTTACCGCTGACATTTTGTTCAGTGACCTCAACAGGTCTCATCTGATGTCACCTGAGACCATTAGTACATTTATGTGCATTATATCGCATTGCATTGAGCTAGAGGGTATAATTACCGTCATTGTGCTTGCATCGCCAAGACGTGTCGATTGACATATTGCATGACCTCCCTAGGTTACCTCATGTCCTTGACCTGAGGTCATAGTTTCGGAGCAAAAAGTATTCCTGCTTGGGTACGTAGTTGGCCTCGATTGTTCTCTGTAAATTTCATGCACTTTGAGGTCGTGTATGAATATGTGAGTCAATCATTTACTATATGACCTCTGCAAGGTCATCTTGCGTCATCGTAAATAACTGCAAATTATTTATCACAGTATTGGACTAGAGAGCTCGAACCCACGCCAATCAATTTGTCCCCTCAATGCGCCAATAATAGGTGTCGAATGATTCTAGTTCACTTAGCTTCCTCGATCTAAGGTCACATATCTAATATTTGACCTGGTCAGGTCAGGTTAAGTAAAATGTGGTAAATTGTCCAACACTTTTACATAGCTACTTGATTTTGCCCTGTATTGAAATTATTAAGCGGGAATGCAATGACTCACTGCATAAAAAAAAATGAAATACATGTGTGCAAATTTTGCTCCAGAGCTAGTTGAGTCCGATGTCAAGAGATCGGACAGATTTCCAGCACGTTGCCAGCATGGGAAGCGAGCGTACTTTGTTGGCGGGCGCCGGACGATAATCAGCGCACGCGGTAGCTTTACGGCTTCGTTTGTGGTGTCGCCGTTAAAATCGTCACGCGTCGCGCCGTCGCCGCGGCGACTGGTGTAAGGAATATGTGATCTGAGCGTGTGAACAGGAGTGTTCTGAGCGTGTAATCTGCAGTTCAATAACACACAGAGTGGCGAGCTTTCAGCGAAGTCTCGAGTGAAGTTTTATATGAGCAATGAACACAAATATATCGTTTGTTGTAATGGAATGCGTCGTTCCCGTACTCATTCACTACAATAAAGACCCGGTACTGAATATCGTGCCTTTATATCATGTCTCTTGCGAATTGTCTCGGAATATTCGTAAATGTATCCGTGTTGGACGCGGCGCGTATATCACAAATACTTTTGCGATCATCTCCTCCGACGCAGCCGTATGAATTATATATAATTCCTGAAGTGAATTAACGCTCGCACGTCCGGTGGTCCGCGCCAACTTCGCATGTCCGGGGGGGGGGGGGCAGATGTTTGCCCCCTAAGATCTCTGGAACTATGCTAGCTAGCGACAAACGGAAAACGGCGTTGGATAGTTGGTGACGGGCTCTATCGAAAGTGTTTAGGTCATTTTTTCGCTCAGGTCAATATTCAGGTCACTGGGCCATCTTAGGTCAACTTTGACCAGATCAGGTGGGACTCTGATATTGACACATATCTCAGGACGTGTAACAGATAGAAACAAATGGCGGACGCTATTCGACAGTACTTGAAATGCGCTACCGGCAATAGGCGGTGTAATTTAAGGTCAGGTCAACCGAAACTTAGGTCAACGTCATGAATTCATGACCTCAGGTCAAGACCTAGGGAGGTCATGTAAGGTATCAATTGACACGTCTTGACGATACAAGCACAATGGCGGTAATTTCCGCCTTCTAGCTCAATGCAGTGCGACGTAATGTGCAAAAATGTGTAGTGATCTCAGGTGACTTCAGAGACCTTGGTGAGGTCACTGAGCAAAAATGTCAGCGGTAACATTGAGCATAGCTTCCATCTACATGCCACAACCGTTGTGAGATCATTCCGAGCGCAAATGTGTAACTAGGAAACATTTGTATATTTTACCATAGCCTTATAATGGGGAAGCCATGGCAGCGACCTGACCTAAGGTCAATACTACGAAAAAACCCGATGTACATATTATGGTCCCTGATGAGATGATGATATACTATAAGTTTGAAATCAATCGCCCAATTATTGTGGAAGTTATGCCACCTAGAACTCCGTGTGTAGTTGGGTCACTTCGCCTGACCTGGTGACCTGACCTGAGATGACCCAGGATGAAAAATATATGAGGATATGCAGAAAAGATCAATGAACAGCTGTGCGAGGTTTGGCCTTACTAGCCCTATTAGTTTGGCGGCAAATGAGGAAAACCCGGAGGGGGGGGGGGGGGGCAGATATCTGCCCCTCCCCCGGATGTGCGGGGGTTATATGCCTAACATCAGTGTGGTATGAAACCGAATTATATGCAACATTATAACACCAGCGAAATGCTCTCGTTCAGACGTTTTGAATGATATCCGACATGACCTATCTAGGCCAGAAAACGGTCTTGACCTCGGGTCAACCAAGGTCAAGGTCAAATATTGGCCTAACTATTAAATGTCATCGGAAGCGTCATTTGTCCTAGAAAGCAAAACCAGCTTCCATCACCATGCTGTCAACAATTTTGTACTGGAAAATTATAATCCATTTTACCAAAGTTCGGTGACCTCTGGTGACCTATATGCTGCCCTGTCCTTAGATCATACAGCGCATTGTCCATATGATATTTCAAGGACTGTCGAATAGCATTAACTGTTTTTTCTATCTGTTGCAGGTCCTGTGATATGTGTCAATATCTAATGGTCCCACCCGATCTGGTCGAATTTGACCTATGATGACCCAGTGACCTAAATATGGACCAGAGTGAAAAATGACACAAATACTTCCAGGTCAAATACTCCTGACGAGCTCGTCCCCAGCAATGGCAGGTCCGGTGGAGAGGTGAAGTCAGTGTCGTGCTCGTCCCCAGCCAGGTCAGGTCCGGTGGAGAGGTGAAGTCAGTGTCGAGCTCGTCCCCAGCCAGACCAGGTCCGGTGGAGAGGTCAAGTCAGTGTCGAGCTCGTCCCCAGCCAGGTCAGGTCCGGTGGAGAGGTGAAGTCAGTGTCGAGCTCGTCCCCAGCCAGACCAGGTCCGGTGGAGAGGTGAAGTCAGTGTCGAGCTCGTCCCCAGCCAGGTCAGGTCCGGTGGAGAGGTCAAGTCAGTGTCGAGCTCGTCCCCAGCCAGGTCAGGTCCGGTGGAGAGGTGAAGTGGTCGGCGGAAGTGGCCGCAAGAGCTCAGCGTCCGATTGATGCCCCCCCCCCACCCCTCCACGAAGGTCCTTCGCATGAGTATTTACACCACAGCAGAGCGTCCTGGCGCGTCACGTGACCCGGCGGCCAGGTGTCGTCATCACGTGACCCGGCCAGGTGTCTCGTCACGTGACCTGGCCAGGTGTGCCATCATCACGTGACCTGGCCAGGTATGTCATCACGTGACCTGGCCAGGTGTGCCATCATCACGTGACCCGGCAAGGTGTGTCGTCACGTGACCCGGCGGCCAGGTGTGTCGTCATCACGTGACCTGGCGGCCAGGTGTGGCATCACGTGACCCGGCCGGGTGTGTCATCATCACGTGACCCGGTCAGGTCTGTCGTCACGGCTGATGACTCAGCCGGCTGTGTGGGCGTCGTGAGTGTCAGCGGGCTGACTTATCCGGCCCGTGAGTGTCAGCGGGCTGACTTATCCCGCCACGGGCCACACGCTTATGACACACAGTGATTCATGTGATGTGGCACCGCAGGAGCTTGGCGTGGCCGAATGATGAATTGGATGACTCTCTTGTTGCTGGGCCTATTTTTGGCCAGTAAGAATGACTTGCACATGCCACGTGATCTGCGAGAGGTGTCACTGGACTGCGTTGTTGGGGAATGTAAACGAAAAGGTCAGCGCGTGTTACCTGATGGACTGTCGCCATACTGTGTCAGGCGTGTTACCTGATGGACTGTCGCCATACTGTGTCAGGCTGCCGCCAGCACGTGTCACCTGATGGACTGTCGCCATACTGTGTCAGGGGTATTACCTGATGGATTGTCGCCATACTGTGTCAGGCGTATTACCTGATGGACTGTGGCAATGCTGTGTCAGGCTGCCGCCAGCGCGTGTTACCTGATGGACTGTCGCCATGCTGTGTCAGGCTGCCGCCAGCGCGTGTTACCTGATGGACTGTCGCCATACTGTGTCAGGCGTGTTACCTGATGGACTGTCGCCATACTGTGTCAGGCGTGTTACCTGATGGACTGTCGCCATACTGTGTCAGGCGTATTACCTGATGGACTGTCACCATACTGTGTCAGGCGTATTACCTGATGGACTGTCGCCATACTGTGTCAGGTGTGTTACCTGATGGACTGTCGCCATACTGTGTCAGGCGTATTACCTGATGGACTGTCGCCATACTGTGTCAGGCGTGTTACCTGATGGACTGTCGCCATACTGTGTCAGGTGTGTTACCTGATGGACTGTCGCCATACTGTGTCAGGCGTGTTACCTGATAGACTGTCGCCATACTGTGCCAGCGCGTGTTACCTGATGGACTGTCACCATACTGTGTCAGGCTGCCGCCAGCGCGTGATACCTGATGGACTCTCGCCATACTGTGTCAGGCGGGTTACCTGATGGACTGTCGCCATACTGTGTCAGGTGTGTTACCTGATGGACTGTCACCATACTGTGTCAGTCTGCCGCCAGCGCGTGTTACCTGATGGACTGTCACCATACTGTGTCAGGTGCCACAGCGCGTGTTACCTGATGGACTGTCACCATACTGTGTCAGGCTGCCCCAGCGCGTGTTACCTGATGGACTGTCACCATACTGTGTCAGGCTGCCACCAGCGCGTGTTACCGGATGGACTGTCGCCATACTGTGTCAGGCGTGTTACCTGATGGACTGTCGCCATACTGTGTCAGGCTGTTACCTGGGCCATACTGTGTCAGCAGGCGTGTTACCTGATGGACTGTCGCCATACTGTGTCAGGCGTGTTACCTGATGGACTGTCGCCATACTGTGTCAGGCGTGTTACCTGATGGACTGTCGCCATACTGTGTCAGGCGTGTTACCTGATGGACTGTCGCCATACTGTGTCAGGCTGCCTCCAGCGCGTGTTACCTGATGGACTGTCGCCATACTGTGTCAGGCGTGTTACCTGATGGACTGTCGCCATACTGTGTCAGGCGTGTTACCTGATGGACTGTCGCCATACTGTGTCAGGCTGCCTCCAGCGCGTGTTACCTGATGGACTGTCGCCATACTGTGCCAGCTCCAGTTATGTGTCTGGAAGTTATTAAATTCATATGCACTGCATGATTTTCTTCATCATGAAGACATTTTACAACAGCCGTGGTACCTTAAAATTTTAGTGACAAGTCACAAGAACATGAAGGGCAGAAAGGGCCTGAATTGATTAAGATTGCCAGATATAGCTATTCTTAGCATGTATTGTTTCACGGACTGATTTATTGATTGATTGATTATTTGGGCTTAAAGGCGCATCAACTGATACTGGTTATGTAGCGCCCATTACTTCACAGACGTTTCTCAGGGAGCGTTCACCTTACATGTTTTCTTTGGCTGTTCAAGGGTGAGCTAGCGTTGTAAGCGAGCGCAGTGATGCAAATGCTACAACTCACTTAGTCTTCCTTGCTTGAGTCTTGAAGATATCTGGAACTCTGTGTCTTTTCAGGAGATATTGGTTTTGCATGAACTAACGTGTAAACGGTGCGTCAAGTAGATTTAACTGGCAACTGCACTTGATGAGGGTTAAATATGGTAATTATTCTAACCATCAATACACAAAAAACATATACAAGACGTCGAATGGATAAAAAAGTGACAAATGTTAACTCAACATTTAATATATTTAATGTCCGAACGCAGTCCGTTCCACAGTCTCAGTCTGTGTAATACATGTTGGTATGGCCGGATCCTTAATTCCCAGCCTGCGAGTGTTTATGTGTCTCACCCACAAATTTTCATATCAATAATATATTAGTAGTTTTCCATCACGCATCTGCATGAGTGGGCTCGTATATTTTAACGTAGTTTTGCTCGTTGATATATGGCCAACGGAGGAAACGTGGCTGGTGAACTCTTGCGCACAGACAGGTAGAAACTCATGCGCACAGATAGAAAGGAACATTTTGAAAATTTCACTCGCTGGTCTTTTGTTGACTTGTGATTAGGTCGAACAATTTCCTACTACTTAAGTGGTAATCTGGTGTTTTTAGCGTATGGTTGTATTTTTACCTTCATCTTGAGCATCACATCAATTATAAATTATTCCTATCAGCAGATTACGTGGACTATATTTAGTGCACACATTCAATTGAGGATAGGGTCGAAAATCACGCGGGCAGGAGCGCCTCTCACATACCGCGCATAGCAGGGGGGGATTCCGGGAGATTTCGGGAACTACTGAAGCTATAAGCACAAAATTTGCATGGCAGATTATAAATGTAGTGAACTCACTGCGGTACAAATTCCATAACCCTAGATCAATAATCTAAGGTCATGAAATTCTTCAGGTTCTTCAGGGTTTTGAGGGATCAACGATGTCCGTATCGGCCGCCAGTACCTCCCCTCTGAACCCTTTGTGACCTTGAACGCTCGGCGGCCGCAGCCTGGTCAGCTGATTTGGCATCCCCGCAGTTCCGGTATTTACTATATCTGATTTCGATTTTGCTGCAAGGACGCGCTCATCGATTTTGAACAGTCACAGCACCACATTAATATATCGCCTCCCGTTTATGAGAAAACGCGAGAAAACATGATAAGAGGGCGGATTACACCCCCTCCCCCCGGTGCGAATGATAAATAGCCAACAGCTGCATCTGATACCTACACCAATTATGTGGCACAACCATCCCCTCAATCATTTGGACACAACACATATGTCTGGTAATGGTTTTATCATTAGTCCAGATTTCCTTCCTTCTTAAAGTGGCCCATTTTACCGTGTCTTTTGGTGTGTCATAATCTAGCTCGATGTGTCATGTTCCGTGCAGGGAAAGGATTTGTTGCGCTCGTGCCAGTTTTTGGCGAAGAAGGCAACTTATGAGCACCTGTGGTGTCGAACAGACCAGCGCGCTGCTCGGCTCGGGAGGCCCAGACAGCCGCCGTGGAGGGCCCGGGCTTCCCGCCGCCGGGGGAGACGGAGGTCCCAGCCGACCCACGGCGGGCCGCGGCGCAATGGCGGCCGGGCGATGCGGCGGCCATCTTGGAAACGGCCGACGCCGAGTCTCCGGCCGACGCCCAATCGGCTGGCGACAGCCAATCGCCCGTCAGAGTCAATCAGCCAATCTCCCGTCAGAGTGCATCAGCTGATCACGCCGCGGGCCGCCGACGTGCGTTTGTACAGTCTCGGGCACAGGTGTACAGCCTCCGGCCCGGGTGCGGCAGCAGGCGTGCGTGTGTACAGCCTAGAGGGTCCTCCAGGCGGCTGGCGTGGAGGGGCCACAAGGGCCCCTCAAGGTGTCGGTTCAGGGAGCTCCTAGGGCGACAAAAGGAGCCTCGGTCTTACGGAAAGGACTCGGGCCGAAAAAGAGGGTCCGAGTTAACGAAGAGTGATCCAAGGAAGATGTTGAAGGTGGGCTAACATGAAGGGTGAACTAGATCGATGGTCTGACACGAGGTCCTGGGTCGCTAAGGAGGACCCCTTCCCCGATGTAGAGGGACCTTAGCCACGGCAGGACTCTGGGAAGTTGGAGAGGGCCCAGGGCCGTTCACCCTGAGTGCTGGCAAGGGTCGTGATGACAATAGAAGGCCTGTCCCAGAGCCGAACCCGATGTCAGCTGGAAGGAGTAGTCTCAACCGGACTGGGTTTCCAACAGCTGAGGAATAAACAAGCCACCTGACGGCTGGGATGCTCCTCAGGTCCCAAAGTGCTCCTGAGGGACAAACAGGACCTATAAGCGCTGAAGAGGACTAGTGCGGGCCCATCTCAGATCGGAAATCCACCGAGACGAGAGCTAGACAGAACCACCGAAGACCGTGATGGCCTCTAAAAGCAGGAGCAGCTGATCCCCCAAACAGATCGAAACTTGGCCATTTAGCCTATGGAGACGCCCTTCCAGAGTACTGGAGTGCAGCTGCACCGTATGGAGACACTTCCATAACGCTTGAATGCACCCCTACCCTGTGGAGACGCCCTTCCAGAGCTCTCGAGTGGACTCCTAGACCTCGCTCAACCAGTTATTCTCGTCAGCCGATGGTGTCCATTTCCGGATAAAATTCCCTGCAAAACACCAACTGGCCCCCAATACCAAGTTCACACAGCGACACGCGCGGCACTGGTAGAATCCATCACTATTCATCACTAATCCATCCACCACACCCGCACAGATATGTGCTGGGACGGCAAACTGAAGAACGACCCCCAACGTCCGCTGATCCTCCAAATTAAACAACTAGTATGTGGGAAAAAGAGATTACAATATTGTTTCTATATGACCATGCCATGTCCACATTGAGCCCCATGAACACGTCATGTCCACCTTGAGCTCCGTGGACGTGCGACTGCTATGCAGTGCAGCGCCTGTGTGCCAAAATACACAAGATGCTAACTTTGTGCCTGGTAAAACGTCACACGTGACAGGGTTCAGCGACACACCACACCACACTGCAGTGGGTCGCAGTGTGGTGTAGTGTTGCGGCCGGAGGCCTTGTGGACAGGATCGACTGAAGATCAGACTGCGCTGAGCGTGTCGCAGGGCCATGCATGTGTCGCAGTTTATCGCAGTGTGTCGCATTGTGTCACAGTGTGGTGCAGTGTGGTGCAGTGTGGTGTACTGCACCACTCCGCCTGCCGGGCCACTCCGCCTGCCGGGCCACTCCGCCTGCCGGACCACTCCGCCTGCCGGGCCACTCCGCCTGCCGGGCCACTCCGCCTGCCGGGCCTCTCCGCCTGCCGGGCCACTCCGCCTGCCGGGCCACTCCGCCTGCCGGGCCACTCCGCCTGTCGCGCCACTCCGCCTGTCGCGCCACTGCGCCTGCCGGGCCACTCTGCCCGCCCCGCCACTGCGCCTGCCGGGTCACCCGTTCCGCTCCGTTTGAGCGCGGCCGCTGTGATGGCACAGCCCGCTGACGTTCGGAACGGCCCGGCGGAGATTTACCGGGCGGTGGGTCCGCTGACGTTCGGGACGGCCCGGCGGAGATTTACCGGGCGGTGGGTCCGCTGACGTTCGGAACGGCCCGGCGGAGATTTACCGGGCGGTGGGTCCGCTGACGTTCGGGACGGCCCGGCGGAGATTTACCGGGCGGTGGGTCCGCTGACGTTCGGGACGGCACGGCGGAGATTTACCGGGCGGTGGGTCCGCTGACGTTCGGGACGGCCCGGCGGAGATTTACCCGGCGGTGGGTCCGCTGACGTTCGGGACGGCACGGCGGAGATTTACCGGGCGGTGGGTCCGCTGACGTTCGGAACGGCCCGGCGGAGATTTACCCGGCGGTTGGCCCGCTGAGGTTCGGGACGGCCCGGCGGAGATTTACCGGGCGGTGGGCCCGCTGACGTTCGGGACGGCCCGGCGGAGATTTACCGGGGCTGGGCCCGCTGACGTTCGAAACGGCCCGGCGGAGATTTACCGGGCGGTGGGCCCGCTGACGTTCGGGACGGCCCGGCGGAGATTTACCGGGGCTGGGCCCGCTGACGTTCGGGACGGCCCGGCGGAGATTTACCGGGCGGTGGGTCCGCTGACGCTCGGAACGGTCCGGCGGAGATTTACCCGGCGGTGGGTCCGCTGATTACACGGAGCAGCCCGGCGGAGATTTACCGGGCGGTGGGTCCGCTGATTACACGGAGCGGCTTGACCGACGACGTCGTGACCGATGATTGCTAATTGATCGCCGTTAACGGCGGCAATTGCTCCTCCCCGCCGCGGATGCGGGTCGTAGACGGAGGATGTGCGGAATTATCGGCATTGTTGAGGTATAATTAGAGCGCATTCGCTTGATGCGATGGCGTTCACCTTGTGCTAAATCTTGAGGTTTATTGTTGTTGTTGGAGCCGAGGGATATACTAATGAGCGGAATCCGGTGAATATATTGTAATGTACAAGTGTCGAGAGGTAGTTCTCGACACTTGTAGTTGAAGACGCCATACACCTCCAAAAAGAGCTTCGTGACCTCTGCAAGGTCAGAGGGCGGGTACCAATATCGGGTGGCCATTGCCAGGTCAATACAATATTGGCGTTGCAATGCGAGGGAAATGCGATGGCAGTATCACAAGTGCACGAGACTATACCCACGGTGTCGGTGCATTGTTCTCTAATGCGTGTACCTCTAAGTAGTTGATGCAGTTGCAGATGTAGATACAGATCAGTAGATATATTCAGCCATTGTCCACGTTCTCGATGGCTATTCGCACGACGTGAATCAATTTTCAGATTTACACTACACAAGGCCATACATTTTCTGGGCGCAAAGCGTGCCGATAATTTCACACTTTTGGTTCAATTACTCCGCGACAAGACAAGACAAGACAAGACAAGACAAGACAAGACAAGACAAGACAAGACAAGACAAGACAAGGCAAGGCAAGAGAAGACCAGACCAGACAAGACAAGACAAGACAAGACAAGACAAGACAAGACAAGACAAGACAAGACAAGACAAGACAAGACAAGACAAGACAAGACAAGACAAGACAAGACAAGACAAGACAAGACAAGACAAGACAAGACAAGACAAGACAAGACAAGACAAGACAAGACAAGATAAGACAAGACAAGACAAGACAAGACAAGACAAGACCATACAAGACAAGACAAGACAAGACAAGGCAAGACAAGACAAGACAAGACAAAACAAGACAAGACAAGACAAGACAGGCGTTTCTGTTCGTGTTCAAAGCGTTGGCGCCTCGGACTATGAAACATCTCAGCTGGGTATCGGTCGGTCCTGCGTGACACTGTCGGTAGCTGTGTGTACGGTGGGCGTTTACCTGTCTACACTGCGACAGTGTCGGTAGCTATGTGTACGGTGGGCGTTTGCCTGTATACACTGCGACAGTGTCGGTAGCTGTGTGTACGGTGTGAGTTTGCCTGTCTACACTGCGACAGTGTCGGTAGCTGTGTGTACGGTGGGCGTTTACCTGTCTGTGCGACATTGTGACAGTGTCGGTAACTGTGTGTACGGTGGGCGTTTACCTGTCTGTGCGACATTGCGACAGTATCGGTAGGTGTGTGTACGGTGGGCGTTTACCTGTCTGTGCGACACTGCGACAGTGTCGGCAGGTGTATGTACGGTGGGCGTTTGCCTGTCTGTGCGACATTGCGACAGTGTCGGCAGGTGTATGTACGGTGGGCGTTTGCCTGTCTGTGCGACACTGCGACAGTGTCGGTAGGTGTGTGTACGGTGGGCGTTTGCCTGTCTACACTGCGACAGTGTCGGTAGCTGTGTGTACGGTGGGCGTTAACCTGTCTACACTGCGACAGTGTCCGTAGCTGTGTGTACGGTGGGCGTTTACCTGTCTACACTGCGACAGTGTCGGTAGCTGTGTGTACGGTGGGCGTTTGCCTGTCTACACTGCGACAGTGTCGGTAGCTGTGTGTACGGTGGGCGTTTGCCTGTCTACACTGCGACAGTGTCGGTAGGTGTGTGTACGGTGGGCGTTTACCTGTCTGTGCGACATTGCGACAGTGTCGGTAGGTGTGTGTACGGTGGGCGTTTACATGTCTGTGCGACATTGCGACAGTGTCGGTAGGTGTGTGTACGGTGGGCGTTTACCTGCCTACACTGCGACAGTGTCGGTAGGTGTGTGTACGGTGGGCGTTTACCTGTCTGTGCGGCATTGCGACAGTGTCGGCAGGTGTGTGTACGGTGGGCGTTTACCTGTCTACACTGCGACAGTGTCGGTAGGTGTGTGTACGGTGGGGTTTGCCTGTCTACACTGCGACAGTGTCGGTAGGTGTGTGTACGGTGGGCGTTTACATGTCTGTGCGACATTGCGACAGTGTCGGTAGGTGTGTGTACGGTGGGCGTTTACCTGTCTGTGCGACATTGCGACAGTGTCGGTAGGTGTGTGTACGGTGGGCGTTTGCCTGTCTACACTGCGACAGTGTCGGTAGCTGTGTGTACGGTGGGCGTTTGCCTGTCTACACTGCGACAGTGTCGGTAGCTGTGTGTACGGTGGGCGTTTGCCTGTCTACACTGCGACAGTGTCGGTAGGTGTGTGTACGGTGGGCGTTTACCTGTCTGTGCGACATTGCGACAGTGTCGGTAGGTGTGTGTACGGTGGGCGTTTACCTGTCTACACTGCGACAGTGTCGGTAGGTGTGTGTACGGTGGGCGTTTACCTGTCTGTGCGACATTGCGACAGTGTCGGTAGGTGTGTGTACGGTGGGCGTTTGCCTGTCTACACTGCGACAGTGTCGGTAGCTGTGTGTACGGTGGGCGTTTGCCTGTCTACACTGCGACAGTGTCGGTAGCTATGTGTACGGTGGGCGTTTGCCTGTCTACACTGCGACAGTGTCGGTAGGTGTGTGTACGGTGGGTGTTTACCTGTCTGTGCGACATTGCGACAGTGTCGGTAGGTGTGTGTACGGTGGGTGTTTACCTGTCTGTGCGACATTGCGACAGTGTCGGTAGGTGTGTGTACGGTGGGCGTTTACCTGTCTGTGCGGCATTGCGACAGTGTCGGTAGGTGTGTGTACGGTGGGAGTTTACCTGCCTACACTGCGACAGTGTCGGTAGGTGTGTGTACGGTGGGAGTTTACCTGCCTACACTGCGACAGTGTCGGTAGGTGTGTGTACGGTGGGTGTTTACCTGTCTGTGCGACATTGCGACAGTGTCGGTAGGTGTGTGTACGGTGGGCGTTTACATGTCTGTGCGACATTGCGACAGTGTCGGTAGGTGTGTGTACGGTGGGCGTTTACCTTCCTACACTGCGACAGTGTCGGTAGGTGTGTATACGGTGGGCGTTTACCTGTCTGTGCGACATTGCGACAGTGTCGGTAGGTGTGTGTACGGTGGGCGTTTACCTGTCTGTGCGGCATTGCGACAGTGTCGGTAGGTGTGTGTACGGTTGGAGCGTTTACCTGTCTACACTGCGACAGTGTCGGTAGGTGTGTGTACGGTGGGCGTTTACCTGTCTACACTGCGACAGTGTCGGTAGGTGTGTGTACGGTGGGCGTTTGCCTGTCTACACTGCGACAGTGTCGGTAGGTGTGTACGGTGGGCGTTTGCCTGTCTATGCGACATTGCGACAGTGTCGGTAGGTGTGTGTACGGTGGGCGTTTACCTGTCTGTGCGACATTGCGACAGTGTCGGTAGGTGTGTGTACGGTGGGCGTTTACCTGTCTACACTGCGACAGTGTCGGTAGGTGTGTATACGGTGGGCGTTTACCTGTCTGTGCGACATTGCGACAGTGTCGGTAGGTGTGTGTACGGTGGGCGTTTACCTGTCTGTGCGGCATTGCGACAGTGTCGGTAGGTGTGTGTACGGTGGGCGTTTACCTGTCTGTGCGGCATTGCGACAGTGTCGGTAGGTGTGTGTACGGTGGGCGTTTACCTGTCTACACTGCGACAGTGTCGGTAGGTGTGTGTACGGTGGGCGTTTACCTGTCTACACTGCGACAGTGTCGGTAGGTGTGTGTACGGTGGGTGTTTACCTGTCTGTGCGACATTGCGACAGTGTCGGTAGGTGTGTGTACGGTGGGAGTTTACCTGCCTACACTGCGACAGTGTCGGTAGGTGTGTGTACGGTGGGCGTTTACCTGTCTATGCGACATTGCGACAGTGTCGGTAGGTGTGTGTACGGTGGGCGTTTACCTGTCTGTGCGGCATTGCGACAGTGTCGGTAGGTGTGTGTACGGTGGGCGTTTACCTGTCTGTGCGGCATTGCGACAGTGTCGGTAGGTGTGTGTACGGTGGGAGTTTACCTGGCTACACTGCGACAGTGTCGGTAGGTGTGTGTACGGTGGGCGTTTGCCTGTCTACACTGCGACAGTGTCGGTAGCTGTGTGTACGGTGGGGGTTTACCTGTCTACACATTGCGACAGTGTCGGTAGGTGTGTGTACGGTGGGCGTTTGCCTGTCTACACTGCGACAGTGTCGGTAGCTGTGTGTACGGTGGGCGTTTACCTGTCTACACTGCGACAGTGTCGGTAGGTGTGTGTACGGTGGGCGTTTGCCTGTCTACACTGCGACAGTGTCGGTAGCTGTGTGTACGGTGGGCGTTTGCCTGTCTACACTGCGACAGTGTCGGTAGCTGTGTGTACGGTGGGCGTTTACCTGTCTAAACTGCGACAGTGTCGGTAGCTGTGTGTACGGTGGGCGTTTACCTGTCTACACTGCGACAGTGTCGATAGCTGTGTGTACGGTGGGCGTTTACCTGTCTAAACTGCGACAGTGTCGGTAGGTGTGTGTACGGTGGGCGTTTGCCTGTCTACACTGCGACAGTGTCGGTAGGTGTGTGTACGGTGGGTGTTTACCTGTCTGTGCGACATTGCGACAGTGTCGGTAGCTGTGTGTACGGTGGGCGTTTACCTGTCTACACTGCGACAGTGTCGGTAGGTGTGTGTACGGTGGGCGTTTGTCTTGTCTGTCTACACTGCGACAGTGTCGGTAGCTGTGTGTACGGTGGGCGTTTGCCTGTCTACACTGCGACAGTGTCGGTAGGTGTGTGTACGGTGGGCGTTTGCCTGTCTACACTGCGACAGTGTCGGTAGCTGTGTGTACGGTGGGCGTTTGCCTGTCTACACTGCGACAGTGTCGGTAGTTGTGTGTACGGTGGGCGTTTGCCTGTCTACACTGCGACAGTGTCGGTAGCTGTGTGTACGGTGGGCGTTTGCCTGTCTACACTGCGACAGTGTCGGTAGGTGTGTGTACGGTGGGCGTTTGCCTGTCTACACTGCGACAGTGTCGGTAGGTGTGTGTACGGTGGGCGTTTGCCTGTCTACACTGCGACAGTGTCGGTAGGTGTGTGTACGGTGGGCGTTTACATTTCTGTGCGACATTGCGACAGTGTCGGTAGGTGTGTGTACGGTGGGCGTTTGCCTGTCTACACTGCGACAGTGTCGGTAGCTGTGTGTACGGTGGGCGTTTGCCTGTCTACACTGCGACAGTGTCGGTAGCTGTGTGTACGGTGGGCGTTTGCCTGTCTACACTGCGACAGTGTCGGTAGCTGTGTGTACGGTGGGCGTTTGCCTGTCTACACTGCGACAGTGTCGGTAGGTGTGTGTACGGTGGGCGTTTGCCTGTCTACACTGCGACAGTGTCGGTAGCTGTGTGTACGGTGGGCGTTTGCGTGTCTACACTGCGACAGTGTCGGTAGCTGTGTGTACGGTGGGCGTTTACCTGTCTAAACTGCGACAGTGTCGGTAGCTGTGTGTACGGTGGGCGTTTACCTGTCTAAACTGCGACAGTGTCGATAGCTGTGTGTACCAGTGTCGGTAGCGTGTGTACGGTGGGCGTTTACCTGTCTACACTGCGACAGTGTCGGTAGGTGTGTGTACGGTGGGCGTTTGCCTGTCTACACTGCGACAGTGTCGGTAGGTGTGTGTACGGTGGGCGTTTACCTGTCTGTCACATTGCGACAGTGTCGGTAGGTGTGTACGGTGGGCGTTTACCTGTCTACACTGCGACAGTGTCGGTAGGTGTGTGTACGGTGGGCGTTTGCCTGTCTACACTGCGACAGTGTCGGTAGCTGTGTGTACGGTGGGCGTTTGCCTGTCTACACTGCGACAGTGTCGGTAGGTGTGTGTACGGTGGGCGTTTGCCTGTCTACACTGCGACAGTGTCGGCAGGTGTGTGCACGGTGGGCGTTTACCTGTCTACACTGCGACAGTGTCGGCAGGTGTGTGTACGGTGGGCGTTTGCCTGTCTACACTGCGACAGTGTCGGTAGGTGTGTGTACGGTGGGCGTTTACCTGTCTACACTGCGACAGTGTCGGCAGGTGTGTGTACGGTGGGCGTTTGCCTGTCTACACTGCGACAGTGTCGGTAGGTGTGTGTACGGTGGGCGTTTACCTGTCTGTGTGACATTGCGACAGTGTCGGTAGGTGTGTGCACGGTGGGCGTTTACCTGTCTACACTGCGACAGTGTCGGTAGGTGTGTACGGTGGGCGTTTACCTGTCTACACTGCGACAGTGTCGGCAGGTGTGTGTACGGTGGGCGTTTACCTGTCTACACTGCGACAGTGTCGGCAGGTGTGTGTACGGTGGGCGTTTGCCTGTCTACACTGCGACAGTGTCGGTAGTGTGTGTACGGTGGGCGTTTGCCTGTCTACACTGCGACAGTGTCGGTAGCTGTGTGTACGGTGGGCGTTTGCCTGTCTACACTGCGACAGTGTCGGTAGGTGTGTGTACGGTGGGCGTTTGCCTGTCTACACTGCGACAGTGTCGGTAGGTGTGTGTACGGTGGGCGTTTGCCTGTCTACACTGCGACAGTGTCGGTAGCTGTGTGTACGGTGGGCGTTTGCCTGTCTACACTGCGACAGTGTCGGTAGGTGTGTGTACGGTGGGCGTTTACCTGTCTGTGCGACATTGCGACAGTGTCGGTAGGTGTGTGTACGGTGGGCGTTTGCCTGTCTACACTGCGACAGTGTCGGTAGGTGTGTGTACGGTGGGCGTTTACCTGTCTACACTGCGACAGTGTCGGTAGGTGTGTGTACGGTGGGCGTTTGCCTGTCTACACTGCGACAGTGTCGGTAGGTGTGTGTACGGTGGGCGTTTGCCTGTCTACACTGCGACAGTGTCGGTAGGTGTGTGTACGGTGGGCGTTTACCTGTCTGACACTGCGACAGTGTCGGTAGCTGTGTGTACGGTGGGCGTTTGCCTGTCTACACTGCGACAGTGTCGGTAGGTGTGTACGGTGGGCGTTTACCTGTCTACACTGCGACAGTGTCGGTAGGTGTGTGTACGGTGGGCGTTTGCCTGTCTACACTGCGACAGTGTCGGTAGCTGTGTGTACGGTGGGCGTTTGCCTGTCTACACTGCGACAGTGTCGGTAGGTGTGTGTACGGTGGGCGTTTGCCTGTCTACACTGCGACAGTGTCGGTAGCTGTGTGTACGGTGGGCGTTTGCCTGTCTACACTGCGACAGTGTCGGTAGGTGTGTGTACGGTGGGCGTTTGCCTGTCTACACTGCGACAGTGTCGGTAGGTGTGTGTACGGTGGGTGTTTACCTGTCTGTGCGACATTGCGACAGTGTCGGTAGGTGTGTACGGTGGGCGTTTACCTGTCTACACTGCGACAGTGTCGGTAGGTGTGTGTACGGTGGGCGTTTATGTCTGTCTACACTGCGACAGTGTCGGTAGGTGTGTGTACGGTGGGAGTTTACCTGCCTACACTGCGACAGTGTCGGTAGGTGTGTGTACGGTGGGCGTTTACCTGTCTACACTGCGACAGTGTCGGTAGGTGTGTGTACGGTGGGCGTTTGCCTGTGCGACATTGCGACAGTGTCGGTAGGTGTGTGTACGGTGGGCGTTTACCTGCCTACACTGCGACAGTGTCGGTAGGTGTGTGTACGGTGGGCGTTTACCTGTCTGTGCACATTGCGACAGTGTCGGTAGGTGTGTGTACGGTGGGCGTTTACCTGTCTAACGCCCAGTGTCGGTAGGTGTGTGACGGTGGGCGTTTACCTGTCTGGCGTTGCGACAGTGTCGGTAGGTGTGTACGGTGGGCGTTTACCTGCCTACACTGCGACAGTGTCGGTAGGTGTGTGTACGGTGGGAGTTTACCTGCCTACACTGCGACAGTGTCGGTAGGTGTGTATACGGTGGGCGTTTGCCTGTCTACACTGCGACAGTGTCGGTAGGTGTGTGTACAGTGGGTGTTTACCTGTCTGTGCGACATTGCGACAGTGTCGGTAGGTGTGTGTACGGTGGGTGTTTACCTGTCTGTGCGACATTGCGACAGTGTCGGTAGGTGTGTGTACGGTGGGAGTTTACCTGCCTACACTGCGACAGTGTCGGTAGCTGTGTGTACGGTGGGCGTTTACCTGTCTGTGCGGCATTGCGACAGTGTCGGTAGGTGTGTGTACGGTGGGCGTTTACCTGTCTGTGCGGCATTGCGACAGTGTCGGTAGGTGTGTGTACGGTGGGAGTTTACCTGCCTACACTGCGACAGTGTCGGTAGGTGTGTGTACGGTGGGAGTTTACCTGCCTACACTGCGACAGTGTCGGTAGGTGTGTGTACGGTGGGTGTTTACCTGTCTGTGCGACATTGCGACAGTGTCGGTAGGTGTGTGTACGGTGGGCGTTTACCTGCCTACACTGCGACAGTGTCGGTAGGTGTGTATACGGTGGGCGTTTACCTGTCTGTGCGACATTGCGACAGTGTCGGTAGGTGTGTGTACGGTGGGCGTTTACCTGTCTGTGCGGCATTGCGACAGTGTCGGTAGGTGTGTGTACGGTGGGCGTTTACCTGTCTGTGCGGCATTGCGACAGTGTCGGTAGGTGTGTGTACGGTGGGAGTTTACCTGCCTACACTGCGACAGTGTCGGTAGGTGTGTGTACGGTGGGCGTTTGCCTGTCTACACTGCGACAGTGTCGGTAGCTGTGTGTACGGTGGGGGTTTACCTGTCTACATTGCGACAGTGTCGGTAGGTGTGTGTACGGTGGGCGTTTGCCTGTCTACACTGCGACAGTGTCGGTAGCTGTGTGTACGGTGGGCGTTTGCTTGTCTACACTGCGACAGCGTCGGTAGGTGTGTGTACGGTGGGCGTTTGCCTGTCTACACTGCGACAGTGTCGGTAGCTGTGTGTACGGTGGGCGTTTGCCTGTCTACACTGCGACAGTGTCGGTAGCTGTGTGTACGGTGGGCGTTTACCTGTCTAAACTGCGACAGTGTCGGTAGCTGTGTGTACGGTGGGCGTTTACCTGTCTAAACTGCGACAGTGTCGATAGCTGTGTGTACGGTGGGCGTTTACCTGTCTAAACTGCGACAGTGTCGGTAGGTGTGTGTACGGTGGGCGTTTGCCTGTCTACACTGCGACAGTGTCGGTAGGTGTGTGTACGGTGGGTGTTTACCTGTCTGTGCGACATTGCGACAGTGTCGGTAGCTGTGTGTACGGTGGGCGTTTACCTGTCTACACTGCGACAGTGTCGGTAGGTGTGTGTACGGTGGGCGTTTGTCTGTCTACACTGCGACAGTGTCGGTAGCTGTGTGTACGGTGGGCGTTTGCTTGTCTACACTGCGACAGTGTCGGTAGGTGTGTGTACGGTGGGCGTTTGCCTGTCTACACTGCGACAGTGTCGGTAGCTGTGTGTACGGTGGGCGTTTGCCTGTCTACACTGCGACAGTGTCGGTAGTTGTGTGTACGGTGGGCGTTTGCCTGTCTACACTGCGACAGTGTCGGTAGCTGTGTGTACTGTGGGCGTTTGCCTGTCTACACTGCGACAGTGTCGGTAGGTGTGTGTACTGTGGGCGTTTGCCTGTCTACACTGCGACAGTGTCGGTAGGTGTGTGTACGGTGGGCGTTTGCTTGTCTACACTGCGACAGTGTCGGTAGGTGTGTGTACGGTGGGCGTTTACATTTCTGTGCGACATTGCGACAGTGTCGGTAGGTGTGTGTACGGTGGGCGTTTGCCTGTCTACACTGCGACAGTGTCGGTAGCTGTGTGTACGGTGGGCGTTTGCCTGTCTACACTGCGACAGTGTCGGTAGTTGTGTGTACGGTGGGCGTTTGCCTGTCTACACTGCGACAGTGTCGGTAGCTGTGTGTACGGTGGGCGTTTGCTTGTCTACACTGCGACAGCGTCGGTAGGTGTGTGTACGGTGGGCGTTTGCCTGTCTACACTGCGACAGTGTCGGTAGCTGTGTGTACGGTGGGCGTTTGCGTGTCTACACTGCGACAGTGTCGGTAGCTGTGTGTACGGTGGGCGTTTACCTGTCTAAACTGCGACAGTGTCGGTAGCTGTGTGTACGGTGGGCGTTTACCTGTCTAAACTGCGACAGTGTCGATAGCTGTGTGTACGGTGGGCGTTTACCTGTCTAAACTGCGACAGTGTCGGTAGGTGTGTGTACGGTGGGCGTTTGCCTGTCTACACTGCGACAGTGTCGGTAGGTGTGTGTACGGTGGGTGTTTACCTGTCTGTGCGACATTGCGACAGTGTCGGTAGCTGTGTGTACGGTGGGCGTTTACCTGTCTACACTGCGACAGTGTCGGTAGGTGTGTGTACGGTGGGTGTTTACCTGTCTGTGCGACATTGCGACAGTGTCGGTAGCTGTGTGTACGGTGGGTGTTTACCTGTCTGTGCGACACTGCGACAGTGTCGGTAGCTGTGTGTACGGTGGGCGTTTACCTGTCTACACTGCGACAGTGTCGGTAGCTGTGTGTATGGTGGGCGTTTACCTGTCTACACTGCGACAGTGTCGGTAGCTGTGTGTACGGTGGGCGTTTGCCTGAGTTCCGCACGTGGCGGCCTCACATGCACACCGCTCAGCGTTCCTGGATCACAGAGGTCGCCACGGGATGAATTGTGTTCGGTTGAAGCCTGGCGCCGCGAAGTGGAAGAGAGGTAGCACACTGCTCGATAATTAGTCCACCTCTGTTCTCTGTGGACACCAGAGCGTTTATATAAGGCCTCGAAACCAGTAACTGTCCCCATCCCAGCATAAATATCTCAAACATGCTACCAATAGCAGGCCTTGACGGCCAAAGAACGATTTGATTGGAGCTAATTCCCCAGAAGCCCTCATCTTATTGATCCGTTTCTCAGTTAAAATTGCAACCTATACAGACTATTCACAGGAATATCAATATTTTGTATTATTAAGACTCTCACTGCCACCACTACGGAACGTTTGATTCGTTGGAGGACGACTCGCAGGTCGGCTGCCTCGCTTACATATTAACTTTATATAGTACATGGATTCCAGGTAAAATCCAAACATAATTGCTATCACTTGTCATAACGGGACTGAGCAAATATAAGCATGTGCAATCTTGTACAGATGTACAGTTGTTGTACACTATTGTACACACAACATGTGTACACACGGTACTGTCCACGTCTGTCCGTCTGTTACTGGTGACACTACACGAGCGACAGATGCGGCGCGTGCTCCTCACCCGCGAGGCATGGCCTGGCGCAGTGAGGAGCCGCGGCTGTACCTCCTCGCACCTCGCACCTCGCACCTCTGCGGCCGTAAGTACTCCCCCGCTGGCCACCTGGCGGCCGAGGAACGTTCTATGCCAGCGTCACCGGCCTGGTAGGGTCGTATTTCTGATGTCATCATCGATTTACGCCGATCTCTGCGGAGGGTCAGCTGATTTACGCTGATAACTGTGGAGGGTCGCTCGCTGAGGCCGTTAAATGGGCGACGCTTAAATGCTAATTGACCTAAATGCTAATTTGCACGCGATCTTCACATGCACAAAAGTACGCCACTGAACACCGAGCTGAAGCGCGTCCCTTCAGCTTCCTTAAAGTTTGGATGTAGAAATAGTTTGCACCGCGGCGGGTAGCTTGATTATAATGTCCTGTTTATGAAATGGTCAGGTGTACTTGACGGGGGGGGGGACAGGGATTACACTCGCAGTTCTCAAAACGCGTGCGCTCGAATCGCGCAATTGCCATTTTCACGGTCACTTTGGCCCTAGGGTCTTGCACGACGGATCTTTCACGCCCAGTTCACAACATGAGTGCATAGGGTCGAGTGATACCTCTTCGACCCAATGGTCCCACATGACGGATGTTCGGAATCGATTTTTGCCGATGTTTCCTGACTGATTCCAATATTCCATACTTTCTCCCAACAGTCCTTTCCCGCCGCCACTATTTTCCGCAAATGCCGAATCGCCGATCCGCATCTCTGCGAGCGTCCTCAAACATCTCCATACTTAAGGTCACATGTGTACATGTGTGTATACCACACGCTAGCAGGACCGGTAAACAATGGCAGGACCGATAAACACTCCTGGTGCACACATTTTCCGTTCACCTCACATGTTCTTCGTAAATGACATATCACATATCACGACTATTTACTATTGCTATTATTATTTATTATACTATAACATGTACTATAGTATAATATATTTTAGTATCACATATAGTACATATTATAGCATAATACATACTATAATTATTTACCTGCGACTTCGAGCTCCGCCGGTTGTTTCGCCCATCTGTATTCCAGTACGCGATGCACCACCCATCCAAAACTTAGCCTATTTGGTCTCCCCCCACCTCGTATGACGGATCACTCCTTTCAGCCGATTGAGATGCGGTTGAGGAAGCAATAGCTTTGTTTCCTTAGTCGGCGGTTCACGACGCACTTTATTCACATTCATGGCTAATGGCGCCGCCCACACTGTTTCGCCGCTGGGCCGCGGGATTTGAAAATGTCCCGAGCGACGCTAGTGTCGAACCCGGCACCTTTGGTACCCAGAGCCCAGCACCTTAACCAATCGGCCATTCCCGCCCCAGGAAGCAACAGCTGTTATAGAAAGGAGGTCGATCCGGCACGGTTTGGAAGGAGGAAGCCACGACAGACTGACAGCATTCACATGGTTCACATGGTTCATACGGTTGACATGGCTCACATGGCTCACATGGATCACATGGCTCACATGGATCACATGACCCTCGGGCCGTCCGTCACGGGTTAGGCCAGGCTGTCCGACCTTGTGACCTTGACCTTCCGGCCGTCCGTCACTTTAACGCCGTCCGAGTGGCCATACTCTCTCAGTCAGTCTGGCCGTCTCCGTGTTCGCTTGTGTGCTCTGAGTCATTCCCCTCGTGATTCTTCAGACTTTGCTGCAATTTATTCTCGCGCCCCCGTCAAGAGTTTCGACCATTGACAAGACTTCGAGCAAAAGGCGTTCGAGTGTCGATTGGTTGGCAATGCGTCATCTAATGCTTAATTTATCTGCGGCATACCTTCCCGATGTCGTCGGGGCTCTTGGTTACGTTGCTTTTCTGCAGCTGGTGACGACCTGGAACTCTCCACGCTTTGAGAGTCGCCGCCTTCAGGGTCGGCCGGTCTTTCTCCTCTGCTGTGTTTGTCTGCGCGGGTCAGGTTAGGCTGTCCGACCTTCCACCAGGTCAGTCTGATCCGGCTGTCCGAACTTCTGGCAGGTCAGGCCTGGCTATTCGACCCTCCAGCAGGTCAGGCCAGGCTAGTCCGGCTGTGGGGCCGATTTCTCTTCACAACATGTCGGGAGAAGTCTGGTGACCTCGATCTGGTCGGACGTCGTGCTGCCAGATACCGTCTGGCAGCACGTGCACATGCTGTCGACCCTATCGGGCTGCACTTTCGGCGGGAAATTGTCGGCTAACAACGCCGAAAATGTCTTGGCGAATTTGTGTAGGCTTCCTCACAGGTGCATGATGAGAATTGTTTGTGGAACTAGGCATGCTTCACTTCTGGGCATACCTCCATTGCTACTACAACATACATCGAGGCAATGTTTCTAACTATAATAGGCAAAGCATAAATGTGACATATAGAGGTCCATAAATTAGGTAGGCAAGACAAATTTGTTCCGGAATGGACATTCGAGAACAGTTAGGTAATCAGGTCCAAACTGTTAAACACGGCAAGTTTTCACAAGATCTTGCATGTGCAACCATTTATTTTGTTGTGCACCCGGGTGTGCAGGTTTGTAAGTTATTTATGTTATGGCCGCAGACAGGCTTGACGCAGTAGGCTGGAAAACCGCCTCGTCATCCCTGAATTTAATGAAATGAGGTCCTGCCTGAGGTGCACGAAGCTTCGCGGGCGTTCGGCGAATACTTTAAGGCGGGTGTTTTGCATGCACACGTCACATTTTACGGTCTAAATCTTGCGGCCATTGCCTCCGGGCACTGCTGGCCTCAGTGGTGTATATGCTGGCAAGTAAAAAGGTAACACGGCCACAGTCACATTTTGTCCAATTCGTCATGCCAAGTGGAGGAAAATGATGCGAAATTCTCCCAACGTGAATATGCCGACTTTGGTACGCCGACCACAATTACGATTTTCCAGTTGTAATACCATCACGTTCTATGGTAGTTGTCATGCCATAGGGACCATCTGGCTCAAGGCCGTAAAGGAAAAATACTACAAGCCTGGATAAAAAGATGCTGCTCAACACCATAACCAACACCACATCACAAATTCCAAGGGAAATAACCACCAGCATCCTACGCACCTATTAATGTCAATATACATAGCCATGTAGCCACATTCACTGTATCCCGTGAAACGCACGTTAATCGAGTGCGCTTTCACTTATTTGTAATCTCCACTCATGCCTGCTTAAAGGGGTATCCACCATGTACACCTTCTAGCGCAAATCTCACCCCATGCGCCACTAATTCGTAATTCGTAATTCGGAGGCAATTCGTTATTTGGCCACCAGGTTGCAGGAGTGTGACGTCCTTCCGACTTCTGCAGACAAATGATGCGCTACGGTGCGCCACGGTGCGTCACAGTGCGCCACAGTACGCCACAGTGCGTCACAGTGCGTCACAGTGCGTCACGGTGCGTCACAGTCCGCCACACTACGCCACAGTGCGCCACAGTGCGCCACGGTGCGTCACAGTCCTCCACAGTGCGCCACAGTGCGTCACGGTGCGTCACAGTTCGCCACAGTGTACCACAGTGCGCCACAGTGTACCACAGTGCGCCACAGTGCGCCACAGTGCGCCACAGTGTACCACAGTGCGCCACAGTGCGCCACAGTGTACCACAGTTCGCCACAGTGTACCACAGTGCGCCAGTGTACCACAGTGCGCCACAGTACGCCACAGTGCGTCACGGTGCGTCACAGTCCGCCACACTACGCCACAGTGCGCCACAGTGCGCCACGGTGCGTCACAGTCCGCCACAGTGCGCCACAGTGCGTCACGGTGCGTCACAGTTCGCCACAGTGCACCACAGTGCGCCACGTTGCGTCACGGTGCGTCACGGTGCGTCACAGTGCGTCACAGTGCGCCACAGTGCGCCACAGTTCGCCACAGTGCACCACAGTTCGCCACAGTGCGCCACAGTGCGCCACAGTACGCCACAGTGCGCCACAGTGCGCCACAGTGTACCACAGTGCGCCACAGTGCGCCACAGTGCGCCACAGTTCGCCACAGTGTACCACAGTGCGCCACAGTGCGCCACAGTGCGCCACAGTGTACCACAGTGCGCCACAGTGCGCCACAGTGTACCACAGTGCGCCACAGTTCGCCACAGTGCGCCACAGTGTACCACAGTGCGCCACAGTTCGCCACAGTGCGCCACAGTGTACCACAGTGCGCCACAGTGCGCCACAGTGCGCCACAGTACGCCACAGTGCGTCACAGTGCGTCACAGTGCGCCACAGTTCGCCACAGTGCGCCAGGGTGCGCCACAGTGCGCCACAGTGCGCCCCAGTACGCCACAGTGCGCCACAGTGTACCACAGTGCGCCACAGTGCGCCACAGTGCGCCACAGTACGCCACAGTGCGCCACAGTGCGCCACAGTACGCCACAGTGCGCCACGGTGCGTCACAGTGCGTCACATTTCGCCACTATGTTGACACCAAATTCGCTGTTGCCTTCCAACGCGCAATTTTACAGCGATGAGGAGTAGGTATTTGTCTTGAAGTTTCTGAGTGATTACAGCAAGTCTACCTACAGTATCGTGATGGGTGGAAATTTCGTCGTTTATCAATGCCATGTCGTTGTCGTTTATAAACATGCGTGGTGTACATGTATTTCCGAAGGACCCAACTCTGCACAAGGCATGACTTTCGAGAATAAGGCGGGAAGCTAGCTTTGCAACGTCGGTCCATAGCAAAGTGTGCCGTGCACACTGCCTTGAGAGCAACTACACGATCGCAAATATGATCCCAGTGCTGGTGACGAGTACAGTCATTGTGTCCTAAACTCCAGCCCAACTCCAACACTTAGGCCGACACAAATTGTTCCTGCAGCTGTTGGCGGCATGAAGACTGCACCAATGAATGTTGAATAGCATGACATTCTATACTGTTGTTATTGGTTTTTACGACACGTTGACCATTGAGTCATGTAGCGTCGCCAATCTCTCTGGCCCTAGACTACTCGTCCCTTGAAATCCTATATAATATCGAACTATCCTAACTAAATCAACTTTTTTGTAGACATGCTACAGATGTTGGATGGTGTAAAAGCTAGCTTATGCTTCCATTCTAAGCGCAATATGTGGTAAGTTTAGAATACCTTTAAAATAATAGTGGTCAGCCTATGTTAGGCTGCTTAAACATTTTGAAAGTTTTCAAATTTGTTTGTTGAAAATGTTTAAGAAATTGATTGTTCTTACTTGGTATTTAGGGTATGCAAGATCAGCCTAATTTCGTTGTGCGAACATTTCATATTTTTGAAGAAGGAATTAAAATGGTTACGATAGGATGGCTTAGGGTAAATTATGATATGTAAGTTAAGTTAGTTTACTTCGTTGTTGAAAACATGGGTGTAGCCACGGCTTCGAAATTGAGGTGGGGTCAAAATCTGACTTTCAGGTTCCCCATTGTTAAAAATAATACTTTTTGGACAGAACGTTCCACCAAGGTTAACAAGTTTCACTCCCTATCACTGCCTTTCAACATCCAGCTTTATGTCGTATGTGCTGGTCCCGACTTCACAATCACCACAGAGCAATGTTGTAAGTACGTCGAGGCGCGATGACTTAAAAAAAAGTTAAGCTAAACTTCGTTCTTGTGGTTTGACATGTACATGTTCCGGTTTTAAATGTTACTGGAGGTTCACCACGGGCTATTGCTTGATACCAGATGTGGGTTGATTAGGGCGAAGAAACAATTGCGAGGCGACCGAAGAAACGGTTTCACCTTTAACCTTTGAAATTGGTTAGATTTCGTAGCAATATACGGCACAAGCCACGTCGAATGATACCCACTTGGTACAAATTGAACCAGAGAGACGAGTCGCTTCGAGAACTTTGGAAAAAAATCAAACAAACCTTTGAGCTTGAGGTTTAACACCTGAGGTTTCAGAAGCCCTGGAGGGCCTCTGAAAGTAACCCGCACTGGAGGGGGGGGGGGGGCGATTCCGCCCCCCTAAGATCTCAGCTTCTATGAAGGCTAGAGCAACGAAATTCGCAGGGTAGATGAGCGCGATAATGAACACCATTGTGTGCAAAGTTCATGACCTTACGTCAATATCTTCAAGGTCAAATGAGGTCAAAATTGCAAAATTTCTGGTTTTGCGTGGCTTGGCTTGTCATTGTTATGGATCGCTGTGATTGTGTTTAAATGCTCCAAAATTGGCATTAATGATGTTTTGGACATTACTAATGATGCAATACAGATGTCAGATCCGCCCTTTGACCTCAGGTCACCTATATAGGAGCACTTTATTAGGTCATTACCTGCTTCAGTAACCGGAACCGGGCTCCCATCCCGACTGCTCCGTTGGGCGGCTCGGCACACTCGGCTTCGCAAAGAAAGGAGTGAAATACATGAATAAAGTGTGGAAACACTTAGGCACACAATGACAAACAGTAGATTTCGGGATGTGTAGGGATTAACATGTAAAGTGATATCAATCGCATGACAGTCATTTGCATTTATGACACATTCCAGTTGACCAAGTTTGGTTCCATTACCCTATCATGAACTTGACCTGACTTGACCTCGGCGACCTAACATGACTTTTAAATTACATAGCATAACAATATGCATCAAACAAGTCGCTAGTGTTGTCAAGAGCACCTCCCTATTGTCAATATACGGAAAGCGCATCAGCGCCGATTTTTGTGGTCTTGCGCTGCGAATTGTTTTTAATTTAACGGCCTCTAACTTGAAAACGTCTTGGCAGATTCTCATTCTTCTTACTTTAAACAACGTGATGGTCATTTCTAAGCAGGCACGCGAAAAATTTGGCGTATATTAGCCAGTACAATATGAAGTTATGTACGAAAAATCGGAAGGATTGGCGGATTTCGCCATCCCCCCTCTAGGGCGTGCGTTAACCTGTTATGAACTTGACCTGACTTGACCTCGGTGACTTGACATGACTCTGGAACAATGTAGCATGACAATGTACATAAAAAGTCGCTAGTTTTGCGAAGAACAATTCCTTTTTGCTAATATACGGGAAGAGCATCAGCGCCTATATTTGTAATGCCTATATTTGTATATTCTAATCTGGCGCTGATAATATTTTTGATTTTAGCGACCCCTAACTCGAAAAATCTCCTGTCGATTTGCATTTGTCTTACCTGAAACAACGCGCCAGTCATTTATTAGCAGGTACACAAACAATGGCGTATATCTGCCGGTAAAATCTGGAGTTATCTACGAAAAACCGGAGGGGTGGGCGGATTTCGCCCTCTACCCCCACCCCCATCTAGGGCGCGTGTTAACCTTTACATATCACGGTTTCAAAATCGCACTCGAAGGTTCACCATGGGATATCGCTTGATAGTGAATCTGGGTGGGCTTTGACGAAAGCCCCCCAAAATCTAGACGATCGAATATATCAAATTGAATTATCACCCATCCAGATTATTGTTAATTGTCAATTGTCTGGCATCGCACGACAAGCGACTTCGGATGCCATCAATTTTCTGCAAACTGAAGCCATAACGATGAAATGCGAGGTCATCGAAAAACTCAATCAAACCTTTACCTTGACATGTCCTGGTTTAAAATGTTACTCGAGTGTTCACTGCTGGTTATCGCTTGATATCAGATTTGGATAGGTTTGAGCGAAAACGAAAATATTGAAGCGGCCGAAGGATCAGCTCGACCTTTGCCCATGAACAACAATTCGATTGCTTATTTCTGATACCTCACAACAAGCTACATGGAATGACGCCCATTTGATGGCTATTGAAGCGATAGCAATGGAACCACGCGTTCGGCCAATATCGCTATAATATTGCTATCCAATAGTTCAAGCTACCTTTGAACTTGAGGTTGAACCTTGAGATGCGCCGGTTTGAAATGTCTCACGATGGTTCATCCCATGTGTTTTTCCTCGGAAAGCACAATTGTTCACCCAAGCGAGAACACAAGACAAGACTCTCAGTGTCCAGCCAGCCCAAGTACCCAGCGAACCATAGCAGCTGCAACCCCTTCCAATGCAGAAGCAACGACGCTCCTTAACATTGTTCCCGTGCTGTTACACGGGCTTGCTGGGATGTATCGGGATATACACGCCTTGTTTAATCCAGGAGCACAAACCTCTCTGTACTGTTCAGATCTAATAACTAACCTGAGCATACAAGAGAGGCTTTGTCTGTAGAACGTTCAAGGTTGCGGAGGAGAGCGAAACTCCAAAAGGGTGACGTTTAAGCTGAGCTCCTTAAGTGATGAGGAAGACAAAAAGATACAATAGTTCCTGAAGCTTTCCCAGTCCCACGCATACATGTTGATGTTATGGAGATCAATGATAAAGAAAGAGCATCATGGCATCACTTGTCATATCTAGATCTACCTTGCTATGTGGAGCCAAAGTGGACCTGTTGCTGGGTGCTAATGTGTTGGAGGCCGTCGAGCCTCTTGAAGAATGAGGCTCGAGTGGGGCGACAAAATCAACCAATAGCGATCACATCTGCCCCTGGGTGGACTCTTAGAGGCTCTTTGATTGGTCTTGTACCAAGTTGATCCAGGCAAGTAATGTTTATTAGAAGGCTTAACAAGAACCCGGAAATGACTCAGATGCTACAAGACTAGCGGTCAACGGAGTCCTTCGGCACAAAGTTTACCGGTTCTGACCTCAAATCAGTAGAGGATGTTGGAGGCTTGGACACGGTGAAGAAAAAAAACACGAAGCATATCAGCGGGAGGTATAAGACTGAGCTTACTTGGAAAAAAGATATTGGCATACTTCCACACCGCAAGGCCATGACTCTTCAAATGTTCCAGTCTCTAGAAAGGAGCTTGTTGTGTCAATTCGAGAAAGCGACGGCTTATAGACAAACCATCTGTGGTCACATTAAAAGTGGATTTGCTTGTAAGCTAATACCAGCGGAAGTCAGCCAGTGGAGCCCGATGATGTGATATCTTCCACACCATTGTGTCACCAACCTCCATCAGCCTGGGAAGATACGCGTTGTCCTTGACGCTACTGCGCGGTATGGTGGGGTATCTCTAAACGATGAGCCACTATCGGGCCTAGATCCACTACGGGATTCAGCTCCGCTTCAGGGAAAAATGCGTGGCGTTAGTTGCTGATGTTCAGGAAATGTTTAATCGGTTAGAGTAACCCGGGAGGATGAACAGGCGCTCAGTTTCCTCTGGAGAGATCTGGATGCCAAGAAACCTCAATGCGAACATGGAATGATTGTGACCATCTTCGGTGCAAAGTCAAGCGCCGGAACGCCCCGCTACGTACTACGCAAGACTGCTACCGACTTTATGTGGCATCAGCAAGGAGGCGAAGGCTGCTGCCACACCAGTTCATAGTCATTTATATATGTATGATTTCCTGAAAGCTGAAAGCAGTATCGAATACCATTAAATGATGCAACGAGAAGTCACACAGTTGCTGGTGAAAGGGAGATTTCTGTTGACTAAATGGGTTGCTCATCCTGATATGTCGATGCCTGCTGAAAGTACACTGAGATGCCTTTGAAATCCGGTGGATGACACCCTGAGTATCATAAAGATAGATGCTGACAATGTATCCAATTAGAAGCGTGAAGTCGCGCAGACAGTTGCGAGACTGTTTGACCCATTGGGAGTGGCTTATCCATTCGTTTAATAAGCGACACTCTTCGTTCAGCGACTGTGGACGAAAGAATTCGATTGGGATGATCATCTGGATGGTGATGATATTCGTAAGTGGACTGAGTGGATTGCGGGCCATCCGTTTGGCGGAAGGATGAATCTACCTCGGTGCTTCAAGCCTCTTGTCACGAAGGAAACGTCATTTCGACACGAGCTGGATGTGTTCGGAGATGCATCTGGATGGGCTTTTGAGTTATCGCACAGCTCAAATTAGCTAAAAGGGGCGGGTAGCTGCATGTTTGTCAGAGGTAAATCAAAGGTTGCTCCGCTGAAGTCGGCCGGCGGCCGTTCAGACAGTCTGCTGGCAGTCGAATACTTACAGTCGTTCAGACAGTCTGCTGGCAGTCGAATACTCACAGTCGTTCAGACAGTCTGCTGGCAGTCGAATACTCACAGTCGTTCAGACAGTCTGCTGGCAGTCGAATACTGACAGTCGCCCAGACAGGCTGCTGGCAGTCGAATAGTGCCAGTCGCCTGCTGCTGGCAGTCGAATACTGCCAGCCGTTCAGACAGTCTACTGGCAGTCGAATACTGCCAGTCGCCCTGACAGGCTGCTGGCAGTCGAATACTGACAGTCGCCCAGACAGGCTGCAGGCAGTCGAATACTGACAGTCGTTCAGACAGTCTGCTGGCAGTCGAATACTGACAGTCGCCCAGACAGGCTGCTGGCAGTCGAATACTGCCAGTCGTTCGGACAGTCTGCTGGCAGTCGAATATTCACAGTCGTTCAGACAGTCTGCTGGCAGTCGAATACTCACAGTCGTTCAGACAGTCTGCTGGCAGTCGAATACTCACAGTCGTTCAGACAGTCTGCTGGCAGTCGAATACTGACAGTCGCCCAGACAGGCTGCTGGCAGTCGAATACTGCCAGTCGCCCAGACAGGCTGCTGGCAGTCGAATACTGCCAGCCGTTCAGACAGTCTGCTGGCAGTCGAATACTGCCAGTCGCCCAGACAGGCTGCTGGCAGTCGAATACTGACAGTCGCCCAGACAGTCTGCTGGCAGTCGAATACTGCCAGACGTTCAGACAGTCTGCTGGTAGTCGAATACTGCCAGTCGCCCAGACAGGCTGCTGGCAGTCGAATACTGACAGTCGCCCAGACAGTCTGCTGGCAGTCGAATACTGACAGTCGCCCAGACAGTCTGCTGGCAGTCGAATACTGACAGTCGCCCAGACAGTCTGCTGGCAGTCGAATACTGACAGCCGTTCAGACAGTCTGCTGGCAGTCGAATACTGCCAGTCGCCCAGACAGGCTGCTGGCAGTCGAATACTGCCAGTCGTTCGGCCAGAGCTACGGACTGCAGTCGTGGCCGTTCGCGTAGCAAATGCTTTCAGTCTGGAGATAGCTCACGCATTGGAGAGGGAAGTACTCTGGAGTGCCAGCAAAGCTGTTCTCCAGTACATCCGAAGTGAGTCACGGATATTCCACACATTCATAGCGAATCGAATCGCAGAGATCCATGATACGTGGATCCCATATCAGTGGCATTGCGTGGCGGGGCCGATGAATCCTGTTGCCGCTTGTTCACGCGGGAAGAGTGCATACGCTTTGCTGACTGATCAACGGTGGATTTATGGTCCTCGCTTTCTGAATGATGGCTAACGCAACTGGCCATCAGATGCTCCTCTAGCATCGATAGAGTCGTGGGAGGGTCCTGAAGTGAGGGTAGCAATCGTGACGACGTGGATTGCACCAGTGAAGCCAAGTATTCTCCCCTCTGTGGAAGAATTATCACCGGGGACCAAATATCGAAGAGTGGTTGCGTGGATAAATCAACTTGTCAAAAACTGTGTGGCAAAGCAAAATGATGACGGATCCAGTTGGTTTCATAGCAGGCCCATTTCTGCTGAAGAGACTTGTCACGCAGAAGAAGCGATCATTCATGATTCCCGAGAACGTAACTTTTATCTTGAGATGAAAAACCTGGCATTCGGGTGTGATTTGAAAGATGAACGGCTGACGAAAATCTCACCGTTTCTGGGTCAGAAGGGGATTCTTCGGGTGGGTGGGTGCCCAGATAGTGCGTCCCTTCCATACTCTTTCCGTCATCCTTTCATTCTGAGCCCAAAGGTTGAAATAACGCGGTCAGTCACAAGTACTCGACAGTTCTTTATTTTGGGCTAGAGCGCGATGTTTGGGCTTGACTGAGATTCGCCCACACCACTGGCTACCGAAGGCGGGATCAGTTGTCCGTCGCACTCTACACGACTGCGTGGTCTGCCGCCGCGGGAGGGTGGCTCCTCATCCTCCCAAAACGGCTGATCTACCCGATTGCCGCTTTGTTACCTCAAGGGCGTTCGACGCAGTTGGCTTCGAATAGTTAGCTGGCGCCCTCTCTCCGGTCAGATCTTCACAACCCGTCTCGGGGGGCGGGCGGATAGTAACCCCCTCTAAAATAAAACCTAAGCGATGCACGAAAAATAAAGATTCGTCATCGGAAAGCGCTCGACGAGTAGGGTCCGGATCCACCCCGAAAAACAAGTTGTCCTCAAAAGTGACGTCACTAGGGGCTAGATTTTCACGACTTTTCACGACTTACATTATGTTGTTGGCTCTGCGGAGTTCATTCTGGGGGATACTTGAGAATGAAAAATTGGCATCAGAAAAGGACAGCTGATTCGACCAGGACCATACAATTTTTTGGCCCCCCAAAAAAGTTTTTTGTTTTTAAATTTTCAAATTTTGAGTTTTTAATTTTTTTTTATAAGTTTCCTCTTCCAATGGATAGAGCAGACCCAGAAACATTGTTAGAAGGCAACTCGCCCCATAAAAAAATGGTTACTTTAGCCAGAGTTTTGTATTTGAACTGCAATAGGAATAAATGCAAACTTTACATGTAGTCAAAAACCGGAAAAAAAATGAAAAATTCCCCTCGTACCTTTGTTGCATCCCTAAATATAAGTAAATCCTGAAAGTTTCATTAAAATATCTGTAGCCGATAAAGCGTGACGACTGGTTAAACTTTTTTAGAGGTGACCTCACTTGACCTGGACTAACTCCTTGACCCCAGATGACCCTAATTCAAAATTTTGCAACAGCATGTCAAATTGATGTGGAAAAAGGTATGCCAAATTTTGGCGCGCTTCCCCACGCCGTTCGTTCGATATCCGCGAAAAATATGACAGGGCGGCTGAACACCCCCCTCCGAGACGGGACGGGTCAGAGTCGATTATTCTTAAAATGTTGCGTAAGACAGATTTAAGATACGTTGTGCTGGCAACATGCCTGTCTACGAGAGCATTGCTTTTTGGAATAACACATAGCTACGGACACCTAATAATGGCCTTGAGACGGTTCATGGCCATGCGGAGTAAGCCGAGAGCCATCGTCTCTGACAATGGCTCGAACTTCATGGGAGGTCAACGAGAGATCAACCAGGCAATCGACGAATGGAACTGTACTCGCATAGTAGATGAACTCAGCCAACAGCACATTCAGTGGAATTGCATACTTCCCGAAGCGTCGCATATGTATGAGGTACGGGAAAGAATGGTGGGCATTCTTTTTCCCTTTTCGCATCCTCCATTGAAGGAGATGCGAAAAGGGCCGCTGAGGATGCACAGATATGCACCCGAGGTGCGCACCTATCCTTCCTGTGCCCCTTTGCCCCTCTTTGCCTGGATCCTTCCAAGAGTTAAGAAGCATGCGCTCGTATGCACGAAGGGATAGCGGTGGTGTATGCATGGTGTGGTGATATCTGATAGCGGTGGTGTATGCATGGTGTGGTGACGTCTGATAGCCGTGGTGTATGCATGGTGTGGTGACATCTGATAGCCGTGGTGTATGCATGGTGTGGTGACATCTGATAGCCGTGGTGCATGCATGGTGTGGTGACATCTGCTACGGCGGTTGCGGCCTGACACGTCACCGATGGCTTGCTCGGACCGTGTGCTGCGCTACTCCTGTGGTTACCCTGTTCCTGTGGTTACACTGCTCCTGTGGTTACACTGCTCCTGTGGTTACACTGCTCCTGTGGTTACACTACTCCTGTGGTTACACTGCGCCTGTGGTTACACTGTTCCTGTGGTTACACTGCTCCTGTGGTTACACTGCTCCTGTGGTTACACTGCTCCTGTGGTCACACTGCTCCTGTGGTTACACTGCTCCTGTGGTTACACTGCTCCTGTGGTTACACTGCTCCTGTGGTTACACTGCTCCTGTGGTTACACTGCTCATGTGGTTATAATGATCCTGTGGTTACACTGATCCTGTGGTTACACTGCTCCTCTGGTTACACTGCTCCTGTGGTTATACTGCTCCTGTGGTTACACTGCTCCTGTGGTTACACTGCTCCTGTGGTCACACTGCTCCTGTGGTTACACTGCTCCTGTGGTTATACTGCTCCTGTGGTTATACTGCTCCTGTGGTTACACTGCTCCTGTGCTTACACTGCTCCTGTGGTTACACTGCTCCTGTGGTTACACTGCTCCTGTGGTTACCCTTTTCCTGTGGTTACCCTGCTCCTCTGGTTACACTGCTCCTGTGGTTACACTGCTCCTGTGGTTACACTGCTCCTGTGGTTACACTGCTCCTGTGGTCACACTGCTCCTGTGGTTACACTGCTCCTGTGGTTACACTGCTCCTGTGGTTATACTGCTCCTGTGGTTACACTGCTCCTGTGGTTACACTGCTCCTGTGGTTACACTGCTCCTGTGGTTACACTGCTCCTGTGGATATACTGCTCCTGTGGTCACACTGCGCCTGTGGTTACACTGCTCCTGTGGTTATAATGCTCCTGTGGTTATAATGCTCCTGTGGTTACACTGCTCCTGTGGTTACACTGCTCCTGTGGTTACACTGCTCATGTGGTTATAATGATCCTGTGGTTACACTGATCCTGTGGTTACACTGCTCCTGTGGTTACACTGATCATGTGGTTACACTGCTCCTGTGGTTACACTGCTCCTGTGGTTACACTGCTCATGTGGTTACACTGATCCTGTGGTTACACTGCTCCTGTGGTTACACTGCTCATGTGGTTACACTGCTCATGTGGTTACCCTGTTACTGTGGTTACACTGCTCCTGTGGTTACACTGCTCCTGTGGTTACACTGCTCATGTGGTTACACTGCTCCTCTGGTTACACTGCTCCTGTGGTTACACTGCTCCTGTGGTTACACTGCTCCTGTGGTTACACTGCTCCTGTGGTTACCCTGATCCTGTGGTTACACTGATCCTGTGGTTACACTGCTCCTCTGGTTACACTGCTCCTGTGGTTACACTGCTCCTGTGGTTACACTGCTCCTGTGGTTACACTGCTCCTGTGGTTACCCTGATCCTGTGGTTACACTGCTCCTGTAGTTACACTGCTCCTGTGATTACACTGCTCATGTGGTTACACTGATCCTGTGGTTACACTGCTCCTGTGGTTACACTGCTCCTGTGGTTACACTGCTCCTGTGGTTACACTGCTCCTGTGGTTATACTGCTCCTGTGGTTACACTGCTCATGTGGTTACACTGCTCATGTGGTTACACTGCTCCTGTGGTTACCCTGCTCCTGTGCTTACACTGCTCCTGTGGTTACACTGCTCCTGTGGTTACACTGTTCATGTGGTTACACTGTTCCTGTGGTTACACTGTTCCTGTGCTTACACTGCTCCTGTGGTTACACTGTTCCTGTGGTTACACTGCGCTGCTCCTGCAGTTATGCTGCTCCTGTGGTTACACTGCTCCTGTGGTTACCCTGCTCCTGTGCTTACACTGCTCCTGTGGTTACACTGCTCCTGTGGTTACACTGTTCCTGTGGTTACACTGCGCTGCTCCTGCAGTTATGCTGCTCCTGTGGTTACACTGTTCCTGTGGTCACACTGCTCCTGTGGTTACACTGTTCCTGTGGTTACACTGCTCATATGGTTACACTGCTCCTGTGGTTACACTGCTCCTGTGGTTACACTGTTCATGTGGTTACACTGCTCATATGGTTACACTGCTCCTGTGGTTACACTGTTCCTGTGGTTACACTGCGCTGCTCCTGCAGTTATGCTGCTCCTGTGGTTACACTGCTCCTGTGGTTACACTGTTCCTGTGGTTACACTGCTCCTGTGGTTACACTGTTCCTGTGGTTACACTGCTCATATGGTTACACTGCTCCTGTGGTTACACTGCTCCTGTGGTTACACTGTTCATGTGGTTACACTGCTCATATGGTTACACTGCTCCTGTGGTTACACTGTTCCTGTGGTTACACTGCTCCTGTGGTTACACTGCTCCTGTGGTTACACTGCTCCTGTGGTTACACTGCTCCTGTAGTTACACTGTTCCTGTGGTTACACTGTTCCTGTGGTTACACTGCGCTGCTCCTGCAGTTATGCTGCTCCTGTGGTTACACTGCTCCTGTGGTTACCCTGCTCCTGTGCTTACACTGCTCCTGTGGTTACACTGCTCCTGTAGTTACAATGTTCCTGTGGTTACACTGCTCCTGTGGTTACACTGCGCTGCTCCTGCAGTTATGCTGCTCCTGTGGTTACACTGTTCCTGTGGTTACACTGCTCCTGTGGTTACACTGTTCCTGTGGTTACACTGCTCATATGGTTACACTGCTCCTGTGGTTACACTGCTCCTGTGGTTACACTGTTCATGTGGTTACACTGCTCATATGGTTACACTGCTCCTGTGGTTACACTGTTCCTGTGCTTACACTGCTCCTGTGGTTACACTGTTCCTGTGGTTACACTGCGCTGCTCCTGCAGTTATGCTGCTCCTGTGGTTACACTGCTCCTGTGGTTACCCTGCTCCTGTGCTTACACTGCTCCTGTGGTTACACTGCTCCTGTGGTTACACTGTTCCTGTGGTTACACTGCGCTGCTCCTGCAGTTATGCTGCTCCTGTGGTTACACTGTTCCTGTGGTTACACTGCTCCTGTGGTTACACTGTTCCTGTGGTTACACTGCTCATATGGTTACACTGCTCCTGTGGTTACACTGCTCCTGTGGTTACACTGCTCCTGTGGTTACACTGTTCCTGTGGTTACACTGCTCATATGGTTACACTGCTCCTGTGGTTACACTGCTCCTGTGGTTACACTGCTCCTGTGGTTACAATGCGCTGCTCCTGTGGTTACACTGCGCTGATCCTGTGGTTACACTGCTCCTGTGGTTACACTGCTCCTGTGGTTACACCGCTCCTGTGGTTACACTGCTCCTGTGGTTACACTGCTCCTGTGGTTACACTGCTCCTGTGGTTACACTGCTCCTGTGGTCACACTGCTCCTGTGGTTACACTGCTCCTGTGGTTACACTGCGCCGTTTCGCAGCGCTCCGAACCTGGACGGCCGCATTGAGTCGCTGGGTAAACATATGGCGTGTCGCACTAAATGGCACGGGGTGTCAGTGGTGCGCCATGGCACTCGCGTGGCGTGCCACGAAGTACTGACTGACGCTGACTGACGGGAAACTGACGCTGAGTATGGCGTATCGCCGGGCGCGTGTGTGGGTGACTCATCCCTTTGGCGTCTCATACCTTTGGCGTGTCGACGGAGTGGTGTGTGGGCTGATGCCTGAGTCGACTGCCACTGAGGGCGAGGGTTTGGCGTGTCGACGGTGTGGTGTGTGTGCTGATGCCTGAGTCGACTGCCACTGAGGGCGAGGGTTTGGCGTGTCGACGGAGTGGTGTGTGGGCTAATGCCTGAGTCGACTGCCACTGAGGGCGAGGGTTTGGCCATGACGACCTTGACTAACTCGTGACTAACTACTCAAGGTGACGCACTATGTCTTAAGCTTAGTGTAGTGCTTAACACGCGCACGTCCCGGGGTGCAGATATCTGCCCCCTCCGGTCTTTCCTCATTTGCCGCCAAACTAATCGAGTTAGCAAGGCCAAACCTCGCATAGCTATTCATTGGTCTTTTCCACATATTTGCAGACATTTTTAATCCTGGGTCATCTCAGGTCAGGTCACCAGGTCAGGCGAAGTGACCCAACTACACTCGGAGTTCTAGGTGGCATAACTTCCACAATAATTGGGCGATTTATTTCAAACGTATAACATGTCATGATCCCATCAGGGACCATAATATGTACATCGGGTTTTTCAGTAGCATTGACCTGAGGTCCGGTCGCTTCCATGGCTTCCCCATTATAGGGCTATGGTAAAATATACAAATGTTTCCTAGTTACATATTTGCGCTCGGAATGATCTCACAACGGTTGTGGCATGTAGATGGAAGCTATGCTCAATGTTACCGCTGACATTTGTGCTCCGTGACCTCGCCAAGGTCTCTGAGGTCACCTGAGATCATTACACATTTATGCGCATTATATCGCACTGCATTGAGCTAGAAGGCTGAAATTACCGCCATTGTGCTTGTATCGCCAAGACGTGTCGATTAATCCACTACATGACCTCCCTAGGCAACTTCATGACCTTTACCTGGGGTCATGACTTCATGACCTTGACCTGATCTTCGGTTGACCTGACCTTAAATTATACCGCCTATTGTTGGTAGCGCATTTCAAGGACTGTCGAATAGCGTTCGCCGTTTGTTTCTATCTGTTATAGGTCCTGAGATGTGTCAATATCTGTTCCCACCTGATCTGGTCGAATTTGACATATGATGACTATGTGACCTGAATGTTGACCTGAGCGAAAAATGACCGAAACACTTTCGATAGAGCTTGTCACCAGCTATCGAACGCCGTTTCCGTTTGTCGCTACCTAGCATAGTTCTAGAGATCTTAGGGGGGGGCAGACATCTGCCCCCCGGACATGCGGCGGGAGCCTCCGGACGCGTGCGAGTGTTAAGTCTTAAGCTTAGTGCAGGACCTCGCTGTAGCCGTGATGGGTGGTGATCTGTTGATGTCGGGCTGCCGACTTGTACCCAGCATGGCTTAACCAAAAGCGAGGAAAAATAGCTACAAATAAGGTATTTTACCTCCTTGTTGGAGTGCTTCTGTCCTGCAACCCGAGTGACACGAAATGCACTGCGTTCCACGGAAACACGGTGGGGGAGGGTGTTACCAGTCTTATATGCGATTATCTGCTCCAGTTAAGGAAGAGTGCATGATTTAAAGGTGCATGAGAGTCAGCAATTTGGTGACGTAGAGAGTGTTTTGCACACTGCCTCTTAACATCCGTCACCGGCGGAGGTGGAACACTTTTGGTACACTTATGACTACACAGGTGATTGGTGTGGCTGACGGGATGCGGCTCGCTGGATGCCGAACACAGGCTATTCATTGCCGGCTAGCCCACCTTGAATTAATTGCTGCGTTTGTATCAAGTAATGGCCTGTCGAAGTGCTTACCGTAAATGTACGTGTGCAGTGTCTGCCACGTAAACCAACACGACTTGCTCCGCGCATGGCTTTGGATGCTATCTGTGCAGCCAATTATTAGAATGGGTTCGTTGCAGAAACCACACCCAGAAACATTGCATAAGCTCCAGCTCGTGCTCCCAATTTCCTGGTGGCCCCTGGCCGCCCTGGTATTTGTGTGTGTGTGTGTGTGTGTGTGTGTGTGTGTGTGTGTGTGTGTGTGTGTGTGTGTGTGTGTGTGTGTGTGTGTGTGTGCGTGTGTGTGTGTGTGTGCGTGTGTGTGCGTGTGTGTGTGTGTGTGTGTGCGTGTGTGTGTGTGTGTGCGTGTGTGTGTGTGTGTGCGCGCGTGTGTGTGTGTGTGTGTGTGTGTGTGTGTGTGTGTGTGTGTGTGTGTGTGTGTGTGTGTGTGTGTGTGTGTGTGTGTGTGTGTGTGTGTGTGTGTGTGTGTGTATGTGTGTGTGTGTGTGTGGGTGTGCCTTGCCGATAAGCGTGACGCTCCTGCGTTGCTGCACGTGCGTAAGGAACGTGCAGGCAACTTCAATAAATGCAACAAGGTGTTCTTCTCTACAAACGACTTTACCGGCGGTGATGACAGGGGGGACACTGGGAGCACGGGGGGGGGGGGTGGACTGGCAGCGGTGGGAGAGGGAAACCTTGATTTGCTTCATTGCGTTGAGTGGCTGTACGGTTCGCATTATAACAAATCGAAGCGTTAGGAGGGGCATCCTGTGATATACGGTCTACGGTCAATATAGTTACCGTGGGAGTACTGACGTAGGTGTCATTGGTTTCACGTGCCTATTGATTATGATTTGCTTGTCGACGCGGCTGTGTGTAAAGGGTACCCAGTCACAGGCAAGCGAATGCCATTCAGTTTGTTGCAGACAGTTGCCATATCCACCAATTCCAGACAGACTTGGTTAAAGGGGGATATCAGGATGCGTGCATCAGTGTACTATATGCCACAATTGGTGTAATTTCAAGTAATTAAAAATGCTAACGGAGAGCGGGCAATGTATGTCATATGTTCGGCCATTCCTATGGCTTGGATCCCACACGCCCAGTGAATTGGTGAAAATTGTGGTGAAGAACAAAGTTAGTACGAAGTGTATGACATGCCCGGGACTGGTGGGACGAGGCTAACAGTTTTTTCCCCAGAAACATTATCGTCGTTTTACTCCAGCCCGGAAGTTAATTAGTTCCATTTCCCACAACCAGCCGTGACTAAACCGGGCGGGGGCGGGCGGGCTGGTGTGGGGGGGGCAGGCATTCGGGAAGTGGGGGGTCGTCCACACAGGCACGGACATCGCCACGGAATTTGTGTGTGTGTGGGGAGCGAAAGATGGAGGTACTCGGGAGGGGTAGCGGAAGTTGCCCACACAGGGATGCTTCCGTTAATCAGGGGGAATATTAAGAAGCGTTTTTTTTTTTGCAAGAGAACCGAATTTCTGTGACAGGATTTCCCATGCATTTTCCAAATCAGGCGCAGATATGGCCTTGGCTCGGTGACCCTCAAAATCGAACCCGACAGGATCTGGGTCGTTGCACATGTAATTGCCACTTGGCTGTGCTACTGGTACTGGTATTATTGTGGACGCTGACGTCACTACCGAGTTGACCATCTGGGGAGAAGACGGGATGTCTTTTGGGAAAATCAGCCGCTTGTGCGGTCGAGGCATGGACAATTTGGCATCTAGATCCGCCCATGCCCCGCAACCATTGGTGGTACAACGCTTGGTCTTGTCCCCACACCATGCTCCGAATAATGGCTCCGAATATTTCCCAATATTCTCCTGACTCGCGGCAATAATCCTCTTATACAGACCCCACCCGTCATTCCGGCTATCTACGTGAAACATTTATTTTATTAATTCGTCATGCACTTATTATTAATTTGTTCGTTTATTCATTAATATGCTGCCGATAAACTGGAGTGGAGGAGGAATTCCAGAACATGTATATGTTCCGGCATTTCTCCTCCACTCTAGCTTTCACTCAATACATGTCACGTCAACCGACGTAGTCTGAGGACTTCGGATCACCATGCGAGCAGAATACCCCAACCCTCATCCCACCCGTACATCTGAGGAAAACGGGGATGGTCATTGACTCTGAGGAGGTGGCACACGGAACATGACTCCTTTCTGGAGGGAATGTTGGTGCGAAGAGCCCAGATTCTGGCGTACTAAGTTCCCCAAAAGATGGGGAGGGGAAGAGCGGAGTGGATTATGAGGTCAATAACTCGCGGAGCTATTAGAGCGGAGCGAGCAGCATAGGTGAGACCAAGCCGGGCGGCTGCTGGGCGGGTCTGACTTAGTTCAAACATTATTTATCTAGACACTGCATGGGTGAGGATTCAGAAACGAACAGGATACAACACCACATTCAAACTCACCTTTTGTACCGTCACGCGGCTGAAGCTTTATCATCCAGAGCCAGGCGTTTGTATGTGTTGTTTTGTTGTGTTGTCCTGTTGTGTGTTGCCTTGTTTTGTTTTGTCTTGTTTTGCGCGTTGATGACAACGCGCACGACATGCTCGTACAGCGTTGTAGATTATCTCAGCCGCCGCCAGCCGCCGCTGGTCATGACAGTGTCAGCTGACGGAAGTGTCAGCCGTCAGCCTGGCTCTGGTGAGCCGGACTCTGTGGTGTTCTTGGAGGTGGTTCTTGCGGCCACAGTCGTGAAGACATGTGATGAGGCGGCTGCTGAGTGTTGTGGCAGACGTTGCAAATGTGGCAGACGTTGCAGGATGCACAGTCACCAGCAGTACATCTGAACACCGCATCGGACTGATTCGGTGCTGTGGGTTTAACACTGTCGTTACACATTCGCACAGAAGACGTTTTCGGTGTTGTGCAGTAGCCGAGGAGACGGATTGCCTTTTTGGCCCGGCTGGACGGGTTCTTCAGGGCGATGTCACGAATGGCCTTGACATCATTCTTCTGTGAGGGTGTAATGGTGTTTTAAAAAAATAAGATGATGATGTTGTTAGCAGTGTCATGTGTGCACCAGTGCGATGTGGAAGTTTGCTAAGCGTAGTCCTCGTGATTGTGGCGAAAACATTGTCACTGTATCCGTAAAACAAGTTCGTCCCCTTGTAGTCACGTGATGTAGCCTAGTAGAACCGCGCTTCGCGACAACTCCCGAACATTCGATTAGGCTGCACTTGATGTATTGTGCAGTTCAAAGCAATTAAACGGTAATAAACGGCAATTGGTACATTTCAATAGGTTGTTGAAATAATGGTTTGATGACACCGCCGAAGTAAATACATTACGTTCTAAATTTATGGGCCGAAAGACAGATTGGGCGCTAAATGACCAACCATAGTCGATGCGCCCTAAAACCACAATTACACACACACACACACACACCCGAAAGACAGATGCTCAATTTACAGAGGCGTCCGACCGCGACAGACCCGCGCGGCTTGACAGTCCGGAGCGCTCTGCCAGCAGGGGTCTGGAACACCGGCCTTGCTCTCGGCACACGACTCAAGACGATTCCTTCACTTTCTCATTGGCTACTAGTAGTGACGTATTTTGGGCCCCGATTCCAACTGGTAGTCAAATGAGGTTTCATTTCCGATGTAATCCGGTGATGCTACCTGGTGACGAACAGTCAGGTGACATTTAGCCGCCCCGCGGACGACCTGGCAACGTGCGGCCATTGGACTTTAAACTCACGTCCGGCCGCCGCCGCGGCGCGGGCCGTCGGCGAGCCACCGGCCGGCTCCAGTTCAGGAGTTGCATGTCGGCTGGCTTACGGGGTCACAGCATTTACAGTTACGGACAAGCATTATGATACTATGCCAGTATACATATATAGTCCACGAAGAGAAAACTTTGACGCCAGGACCGTGTATTCCTCAGCGCTTGGCGGTAACCAAACTGTCCCACGCACAGCCCACACCCTCCCAGGTCAACTCGACACCGCTGCCGCGTTTCCGACACACCCGATCGCTGATTGGTCCATCCCGCACACGCCCCACCACGCCACGTATCCGGCGGTCCCGACGGTTACGAGGTCGCCGCACTGGATGACTCATCTGCCGGCATCCTGGGGCTAGTACCAGTACCACCTCACATGCAATCTCACTACAACATATTTTACGGTTAAAACAGTATATTTTTAGAAACCTTGTTACATATCCGTTAATAACCCGCGCCGTCTCCCCGGTCAGATTCTCACACCCCGTCTCGGGGGGGGGGATAGTAACCCCCTCTAAACCCCAAACTATGCATCGCACAAAAACGAAAGGGGTATCGTCAGAAAGCGCTCGACGAGTAGGGTCTGAATCAATCCCCCAAAACAAATTTTCTCAAAAGTAACGTCACCAGGGGGCTATATTTTCACGACATTTCACGACTTATATTACGTTTTTGGCTCTGAGGAGTTCATTTTGTGGTATATGAAAAACCAAATTTATTTGGAAGGAGAAAATGACAACGAAATTGACCAGGGCCACACAATGCTTTGGCCCGCCCAATTGTTTTATAATTTCGAATTTTTTATCTCAAGTTTTCTTTAATTTTATTCAAGTAGATCAAACCGAGAAACGTTGTTGAAAGTCAACTTGCCCTAAAAAAAATGCTTACCTTAGACAGAATCTTCTATCTGAACTGCAGTTGGCAAATATGCAAAGTTTATATATAGCTAAAAACGAAAAAAATAAAGAATTCCGCTCATACGTTTTGTTGCATCCCTAAAGATAAGCAAAGGCTGAAAGGTTCATTAAAATGTCTGTATCCGTTAAAGCGTGACGAGTGGTTGAACTTTTTTTAGGTGACCTCACTTGATCTTGACCAATTCGTTGACCTTTCATGACCTGACTTCAAAACTTTGAAACAGCATGCCAAATTGATGTGGGAAAAGGTATGCCAACTTTGGGCGCACTGTCTCGCGCCGTTCGTCCACTCTCCGCGAAAAACCTGAGAGACCGACCCCCCACGAGACGGGACGGGTTAACTAAAATTTGACGCACCCTTCGCAACTCGAGATGCACGCGCGGCCAAGTCGAGCGGTGGGTTATAGCTCGTCAGACGTATTGACCTAATTACGCTGCGTTTGTAGCCATCGGTGCAGTTTCGGGCGCCTGGTAGTCTCCGGCGTCATTGGTACAGTCTCCGGCGCCATTCATACATCGACCTAGGTTGGTTGACTTCGCGCACACCTCCGCCAGAAACAAACCGCCATCATCGTCGACAAGGAGGTCAGGGAAAGGAAACCTGCTCCTGACATTAAGCTCAGTGGTGAAGCCAGGGCCCAACGTCTCATCCTGCATCTTCTTCAGTGCGTTTAGCTCGTTAGTGCTGTTGGCATCGCACACAATGTCGTCGATGAAGCGGTAAAGCATGTTGGCATGCCATCAAATTGCGCCAGGACCATACCCTCCACATGGCAAGCCTGCACAAACAGCACTTCCAGAGGGGAACCCATTGCGATGCCGTTGATTTGCCGGTATAGTTTTCCTTCGGGACACATGAACGGAACCTCCTCAATGCACGCGCAAAGCATGGCTCTGAAGATTTGGGGGGGGGGGGATGGGACAGTCGAGGTGGCTTGAGAGTCTTCGACGAATCTTGGTCACAAAGTACTTGCGCCGAATTGCCCGATCGTGTAAGTTATTTCTGCATTCGATATTTCGGAAGCAGGTTTTCACGAATATATACATCGTTTATGACGACAGCGCTGTCTTCGTCTATCTTCTTTCGTCTTCTCCTTGAGGTAAATAAATATACATATTAATTAATAAATATATATATATATATATATATATATATATGTACATCTACATATATATATGCATACTGTCTGTGTATGTCTGGAGTAGCGAAGCAATGCACCAGCAAAGTACGCAGAATGACAACTGTATGATGATATTTCATGAGTGCACACAGCCGCACACATCGTTGTGGCCTGTGGCACATAGGCGTACAAGTACTCACGTTTGAAGACATATCTGAGCACTGAATTAGTTGCGAGAACGAAAATATTGGGGTAGGTCTAGTCCCATGCTAATTCTAACATTTTCGGTGCTCAGGATGAGTCGGGTGACATCGAAGGGCCCCCAACCGAGGACCTCCAATCTCCAATCTCCAAATATGTAATGACTCGCTCCATGGTGTCTCAACCTCACCTGTAAGCTGGATCTTTCCACCCACCCCAAATATTTCTGACTTCTAGCATGCTATCTGAAGTGGCGCGACCTTTTATCGTGACAAGTGTAGCATTGCTGGCTCCTAACCCTGTTTAGTATTTTTCAGACGTTCTTTTCGTGGCTGCATGCGACCACGCGTTATTATTTCAGCGAACGTATGCCGACGCCATCATTTACACGTGCGGCGTGCTCCGGCGTAATGAGCCAGCGCGAGCCGGCGGTTAGGGAGAAATGCCCGAGCTTTTCTTCCACCATTTGTCCGACCGCTAAATAAGTTGCTGTATTGTCGGTTTTAAATGCATGAATCACGCGAAGCTCCTCAGTCCAGTGTGAACGTCACATACCTGAGTTGTAAATAATGGACCACGGCTGGCCAAAATTACACGCCATAATGGTGTGTATGTCTGCTGGTGACATCCTACATTGCCCCGCAGATCAACGCTTGGCGTAATCGGTGGGAAAAGAAGACTTTTATTGCTTCGGTGGGCAGAGCGCGCAAATTCATGCCTGGTTTCTTTCTCAGGGGTAATGCGTAGGAGGTCAGCTATCATTCGGTGGACTGGGTAAGTATATGGGCCGTGCCGTTGCCCCTGGTCAGTGGCGCTCCCAAGTTGGCGGCGAAGGCGGCCACTGCCACTCCCTGGAGAGGCGGAGCGCTCCCAAGTTGGCGGCGAAGGCGGCCACTGCCACTCGCTGGAGAGGCGGAGCGCTCCCAAGTTGGCGGCGAAGGCGGCCACTGCCACTCCCTGGAGAGGCGGAGCGCTCCCAAGTTGGCGGCGAAGGCGGCCACTGCCACTCGCTGGAGTGGCGGTGGCAGTGCCGCTCCCAAGTTGGCGGCGAAGGCGGCCACTGCCACTCGCTGGAGAGGCGGAGCGCTCCCAAGTTGGCGGCGAAGGCGGCCACTGCCACTCCCTGGAGAGGCGGAGCGCTCCCAAGTTGGCGGCGAAGGCGGCCACTGCCACTCGCTGGAGAGGCGGAGCGCTCCCAAGTTGGCGGCGAAGGCGGCCACTGCCACTCGCTGGAGAGGCGGAGCGCTCCCAAGTTGGCGGCGAAGGCGGCCACTGCCACTCCCTGGAGAGGCGGAGCGCTCCCAAGTTGGCGGCGAAGGCGGCCACTGCCACTCCCTGGAGAGGCGGAGCGCTCCCAAGTTGGCGGCGAAGGCGGCCACTGCCACTCGCTGGAGTGGCGGTGGCAGTGCCGCTCCCAAGTTGGCGGCGAAGGCGGCCACTGCCACTCGCTGGAGAGGCGGAGCGCTCCCAAGTTGGCGGCGAAGGCGGCCACTGCCACTCGCTGGAGAGGCGGAGCGCTCCCAAGTTGGCGGCGAAGGCGGCCACTGCCACTCCCTGGAGAGGCGGAGCGCTCCCAAGTTGGCGGCGAAGGCGGCCACTGCCACTCCCTGGAGAGGCGGAGCGCTCCCAAGTTGGCGGCGAAGGCGGCCACTGCCACTCCCTGGAGAGGCGGATCCTCCCCAGGAAGAATCGCCACGAGGCTTGGAAAAATTGCACCGGGGCTGCAGAAAATCACGGCACTGCCGGAGAAATCGCGTCTTTTTCTCTGCGCGGTCCTCTGGTTCCGGAGGACCGCGTCGGGTATCACAAAAATCCACATAGGTGGAGCTAGATAAATGCAGGCGGGCGCTAGCACACCGGAAGCCCAGAAGGGCACAAGTGCCATCCGAAGCGAATCGGATCTCGTAAACACCGCAGAATGCATACAGGGGCTTCAATTATTCCCCCGGCGCCACTGGGACGGTGGGCAACAAGAAATGCACACCGAGAGTCCCAAAACACACCCGAGGACTTCTAGAATACCAAAGCAACGTCTCGGTTCAGTGGCCAATCTGGGAGCATGTTTAACAAAGAGGCGATTTATGATAAAACTCGGCGGTGTATCAGGATTACTTTTCCATCAGGAAATGTGGGAAGAACGCAATGAGTTAGTATGAGTTCGTATCTTCGAACGAACTCATCGAGATTGCCCGGCGAACGTCCTCACGAAGTATTTCACGATGTCAAATATGGCACACGACTTTCATATGGCAGCAATTAGCCACACGTTAGGGGCTTAGCATGGACGAAAAAAAAACGGAAAAGCGCACGCATGTCGATTATGGCGGACCCGTCAGGTGAGTATGCACATGCACGAACGCTGACGTGGTTGCGATTTGGGGCTATACACTGAAAGGCATGCAATTGGAAATTATACGCTTTTGTGTTATTTGTGCAGGTGTAGTTTGAGCAGCGTGAAATGACATCAAAGGATACTAGATAGATAAATTTGGATCATGGAGAAGGGGGTGAAATATGGTGACTTAGAACAGAAGGTTAGAAACGAAGGTGTTAGGTCGGATCTCCTCCACAGGAAAATCACACTGTCACGACGTCTAGCAAGAATACAAATTGAGTCCCTTTAAAAAAATGTAATCGAAACACGATGACTTTTTTAATGGAGGCGGGCTGCCCCACTCCAAATCATTCCTCTCCCCAGACGCAAATCCTAGGTACGTCATTGCTTCTGATCGCAATTTGTTTTGAATAGTGGTCTCTTAATATAATGATATTAGGCGGACACGTGCAAGTGATATCTAAGCGACACATATATCAGAGCCTACGGGCCCAGAGACAATGTGGCTGAATTACTGCCAAGTCAGCTCTGTAGCATTCTCTGGCATCTACATCGCCCTGAGACCCATTGTCAGCTCTGAAACACCATCTGGCCTCTGTATCGCACTGAGACCCGCTGCGAGCCCTGTAACACTGTCCTATGTATCGTCCCGAGACCCACTGTGAGCTCTGTAACACTGGCCTCTATATCGCCCTGAGACCCGCTGTGAGCTCTGTAACACTGGCCTCTATATCGCCCTGAGACCCGCTGTCACCTCAATTGCACTGGTCTCTGTATCGCCCTGAGACCCGCTGTGAGCTCTGTAACACTGGTCTCTGTATCACCCTGAGACCCGCAGTGAGCTCTGTAACACTGGTCTCTGTATCGCCCTGAGACCCGCTGTGAGCTCTGTAACACTGGCCTCTGTATCGCCCTGAGACCCGCTGTGAGCTCTGTAACACTGGTCTCTGTATCACCCTGAGACCCGCAGTGAGCTCTGTAACACTGGTCTCTGTATCACCCTGAGACCCGCAGTGAGCTCTGTAACACTGGTCTCTGTATCGCCCTGAGACCCGCTGTGAGCTCTGTAACACTGGTCTCTGTATCACCCTGAGACCCGCTGTGAGCTCTGTAACACTGGTCTCTGTATCGCCCTGAGACCCGCTGTGAGCTCTGTAACACTGGCCTCTGTATCGCCCTGAGACCCGCTGTGAGCTCTGTAACACTGGTCTCTGTATCGCCCTGAGACCCGCTGTCACCTCAATAGCACTGGTCTCTGTATCGCCCTGAGACCCGCTGTGAGCTCTGTAACACTGGTCTCTGTATCACCCTGAGACCCATTGTGAGCTCTGTAACACTGGTCTCTGTATCACCCTGAGACCCGCTGTCTGTGAGCTCTATAACACTGGTCTCTATATCGCCCTGAAACCCGCTGTGAGCTCTGTAACACTGGTCTCTGTATCACCCTGAGACCCGCTGTCTGTGAGCTCTATAACACTGGTCTCTATATCGCCCTGAGACCCATTGTCAGCTCTGAAACACCATCTGGCCTCTGTATCGCACTGAGACCCGCTGTAAGCTCTGTAACACTGGCCTATGTATCGTCCCGAGACTCGCTGCGAGCTCTGTAACACTGGTCTCTGTATCTCCCTGAGACCCGCTGTCATCTCGATAGCACTGGTCTCTGTATCGCACTGAGGCCCGCTGTGAGCTCTGTAACACTGGTGCTGGATCCCGGTCGGGGTGGTGAGTATCTCTCTCCCGGCCGGGTGAAGGCGCCGCCTTCCCCGTATAGCTCCTCGGGCGCCTGGTGACCTCCCGTCCGCGGGACCCAGGCGTCCCATCAGTAGGGCCCTATGCGGTCGGGCGCCCGAGCTGCCGAAACTAATATACGCTGCATGGCATCAACCAACACGAAAAACTCTCCTGGTCCCTCTCGTAGGGGCCAGGTCATTGATCCAACGCCTGCAGAGGCATACAGCCATGCACGCCCATATCCGCGTCGCGTTGTAACTACCACTGCTTCCCATAGCGGGAATGTAACTGGGAGTTCGGAACCTCTGCTGACATCGCCACCAATACTAATTCTGAAATCGAGTGACCCTGGAAGAAGTTTGTCTGCTGTTTCGCCGCTTGAGCGGAAGCGTGAGTGTGACAAATTTGGAGACGTCGCCAGATGCGTAAAGCTACGAGATGGAGGAATAGAGGTGGAATTTCGGAGCATTGATGATGCCAAGAAAACCCTAGAGACAACATAATTTACTTGTTATGTGAGAGACCAGGTCTGGATGAGGGATGCCACTACACCTATTTCAGTCCAGCCACATAAGACCAAGAATCACTCCAAGGGTGTGATAAACTGTTCTGATTCGCGAGATGGATCGGATTCTGACATTGTCGACGGCCTGGAGGAATTCCGTGTCATTGAAGCGCGCAAGATCAAGGTGAGGCGAGGAAATTAACTACAGGGGACGAACAACATTGTCCAGACTTTTAATTCTACAGACCTCCCCTCAGCAATACATGTAGGCTATGTCAAGGTGAAGGTGTGTGTTTTTATTCCAAACCCCCATACGGTGTTTCCGGTGTCAAAGATACGGCCATACTACCCAGTACTGCCGTGGTCGTCCGTCCTGTGGTAGGTGTGGCACGACAGAACACACAAGTGAAAAATGTGAAGCTGAAGACGTGTGGCGAGTCCGCTGCGGGTAGGGACAGGTACCGAGCACGACCTTTGACAAGGCCTGTGCAGTAAATATATAGGAAAGGGAAGTACTAACCCTAAAATGTACACGAAACGTATCTTTTCAGCAGGCGATATAAATTTATGCGGATACCCATCCCAGCATGTCATACGCAAGCAAGGCAAAAAGCACACAGCATGTCGCAACTCACAAGGAGCCTACCAGTGCCTCTCAGTTTCTTCCCCAACTTAGTAATCTGCTACGATCGTTTGGACTCGCCTGCACCTCGTTGCCGGAGCCAAACCAGAACTTTCGCACTGAATCCCTTTCTACCACCTCTCTGCCGAAATCACCCCCACTTCCGGCTGACCTACGGAGTTCAATATCTGCACCGACGTTACCCGCTGCCAACACCGGGGGATCATTGGCACTCCAGAATGTAAACCTCCAGAGGCAGGAAAATGAAAGACGCGCTTGCGTTGCGCAACGAGACGAAACCGAAAGACGAATTCGCGATCGGAATATAATTCTGCATCTCTAGGCATCAAAGTCAAAAGCGGCATGTCCAGAAGAACAATGGTCTTAAAATTGAGTACGTGCGATGGGGATGTGCATCCAACAACAGGTGAGTTCAGACAGAACGTGTGCTCTTTGTCACGGGGAGTTGGAGGATCAAGAAATCTGCTCTTTGTTCGAGGAGTTAAAAAAAAATACTATTACTCCTATACTAGTGTTTTCGAAGGCCCTATAGCTACCACACCATGGCCTGCAACGTACATATTTCGACAAATTGCCGTTGGAGAAAATTTCGAAGAGAATATGCGTAGCGAGGTGTTATTACGCAGGATATATTATCGTAGCAGAAAGGCAGCTGGTCAACTCATAGAGGGCACCTCATGGTACGAAAATTCACACGAAAGCTGATCAAAGGCAATGGTTCGATGCACATTTAGGAAGCACAGGCTGCGAAACAGCGAGAGTGCTGGGCTCCCAATAAGGCACCGTCTACCTGTTTGATGCAGCCGAAGCCACTCATACCACGCGGAGAGTACTGCCGTTGCCCTTGCTGTTTGTCGACTGAGCCATCTTCGACCTAATTGACTTTATCTACCTGACAGAGAATAACCCCAGCCCCCAAACCACTTTGTGTCAACAGCCACAGCGTCACCAATAGCCGTCTTTGTTCTCCCCGCAACAGTGCCCCGACTTGGAACCATGTCTGTGTGCGGCTGGAGTTTGCCTAGCTTTGTATGGAAACATATCTTCAAATTTCTCCCCCCCCCCTCGGCACCGCATTAAGTAAGCCCTTTCAGCTCCAGTTGTGTTCTACAGCTTCCCCACACTCCCCACTACCAACCTAGTTACAGCCAGTGGCGTCGCCACTGGCTGTAACTGCTCTTCCTCCTGCTCCTCGAAAAGGGGCCTCCATTGTGTTAGGGCCTCCTATTGTTCCTATTGTTCGGTACCCGGAACCACGCGCCTGGGAGCGATAGGACAGGCTGGGACACAGAAAAATGGCACCGAAGCCCCAAAACCGAATTATGGCCAACAAATGTGCGTTAGAAGCCCCAAATAAACACAGCGGGACCCCAAGAGCACAAGGGCCGAAAATGCAACTGACGCTCTAAAGCACACACAATCTCCCAAAAAGCGACATGGTCTTAAAGCATGCGTTGCAGGCCTAAATAAACATACATGGAGCTCTAAAAAAGAGTACACTGGAAGCTCTCAACGCACGCAGGGACCTTGCTAACGCACAAAGGTCAGAAAAAATGGCTGGAACCACAAAAGGCTAAATGGTTCCAAATCGAACAAAAGGACCAGGTGTTAAATAGGCACATCGGTATTTTCGAAAACGCCCAAACACGTAAAAATATATTGGGTGCATAAATAGCAACAAACCCCTAAAACGAGCAGGAGTTTAGAAAGGAATCCTGGTGGTGTAAAGTGCCATGGCAGCCATTTGTCAAATTGGCCGCCATAAACCTTATACTTCCTAATATATTCGCTTCTAAATAACATAGAGGTTTTATTTCCAGTGCAAAACATATATTTTCTGGGACCAGGAATCCAGTGACACACATTTCAATAAGCTACACCTGACCAAAAAACAATATTCTGATGGACGACATACATACATCGGTCAAAATTATTATAACACTGCATGTAGTTAACATACCATAGCCTCAGAACATCACCTCAGACTACCATAGTCGATACATGTACAGAAGCATTGATCAGTCTTCCTCAAACAGTCTAGTCATCGTGATCACTCATCAGTCTAGTCCTCCACTGCTTTCCCACCAACCCCAGTCGTCTGGCCGTAGCTCATTAGCTGCAATGCCCTTCCACTGCTGGACCTGTTAGTAGACACGAAGGCTGTGGTGTTTCGCTGCTGCTGATGTGGGCGGTAGACTTTGGGGTTGCACATGAAAGTATTGGAGGCGACCTTCTGGCAGAACCGCTTATGTCGCACCACGTTGAGTGACTCTCCAGGCTTCCCATTGTACCGGAATGCCAGGGCTTTCTCTCTTGCTTCTACCACATAATCGGTGGACGCTGCCTGTCTGTCAAACACATTAGCTTGTTCTCGGAAGTGCGCACTGGTTTTGAATTTGTTGAGAGAAGCTCCCTTGCCAATGCCATACACGCGGGAAGTAGTATCACATCCCAGGAAAGCGTGCATGAAGAAGATGTGCTGTGATACATCGGGGCATAACTGCTCCTTGACAGACTTCATGTTCCAGACACGCGGTTTCTTCACATTATTATTTGGCTCGGGTTGGAATAACAGGTCACATGACTTGAGGTTGGTATGGTAGATGAGCAGGATGAGCAGATCTGTGTCATCTCCGATAAGCACAGTATCAGTGGTGGCTGCGGACTCCACTGCCTTCTGCACTATGAAGAGATCAGCGTCACCTGCAGCATGATGTGTCTGGCAGTTCTGTGCCCGTAGTTTGGCGCTGAGCATGTTGATGAAGCGCTGCTTGTTTGTCTTGTTTGCCAGGAATTGTTCCTTCTTCACTGTGACCTGCATATCTTCATCAAACGTCACCGTTGCTCCAGCATTCCCTCTCGTACGTCTCTGGTGTGTAGTGTCCTTTGTTGATGTACCATCATAGCCATCAAACACGACTGTTGCCTGTCCATACTTCTATGTGACATACTCTATCTATATTGCGTGCAGATACCTTTGTATGTTGAGCTACGTACCCGTGGAATGCGCTGGACTAGTGCCCCACCATCCAACACGTAGTGGACTTGGCCTGTGATTCCTGGTGCATCGTGTGTCAGGAGTGTCCAGATAGCATCTGCTAGCACTGGCTTCTGTGGCTGTCGGAGCAGCAGTGTTCAATCAAACAGAGCTGGTGGGTAACTGCACAGTTCATATTTCAACACAGACTCCAGATAATTTGTAGCTTTTGCAGCAATTGTCGGTTGCTGGAAAAGCAGCTGGGGATCCACCTGTACTGCCTCCCCATCTATCTTTACTGCTGATTTCGCAGCCAAAGTGATGGCCTGATCTTTTCTCTTGAATGTGTAGTCAGCAACAGTTTGTCCATCCATGTTGGTCAGGATAGCTGTTCCAACAGTTTTCGCTGAATCAACATTGACTGTGCTGGTTGCATGCACCCCTGTCGAGATGCTGGGCAAACTCGGATCTGAGCTGAAGGGTGTTTTCTCTTCCAGATAGCTGATAACTGCATGTGTGTCTTTCATGTCACGTGTTTGTCTAGCATTTGTCATGTCCTTGTTTTGTTCACCAGTGTTGTAGTTGACACCTGTGAGCTGCTGCATAGCATTGTTGACATCAGCACAGGCAGGCATGGAGAACAGCCATACGAGACGCTGTTGCTCTGTCATGCCTCGCCCTCTCGTCAGGCCACCGCTGGTCTTCATACTCCTCATCAGGACCTGCTCGATGGTGAGATCTACAAACAGACCAGCCCATAGGCGATCACTCCTTCTGACAACATGGAACCCTTCTTCGAATCGTTGGTACACATCTGGACATTCATCCTTGAGCTTGCTCATCCGCTGCACATAGAGGCGGGCTGATTTGGTGTAGAGATTGTGCCCAGAGGCTGCCAGGTAGGGCAGCATTTCTGACACAGCTTCAAGGTGCAACGCCCAGTTGCCGATGCGCTTTGGTCTGACAAACTTCCGTAGTATGTCCACCATCTCCATCTACTGTAGCCAAAGTATTGCAGTCCTAGAGGACTTCAAGGATTCGGTTTTGCCCTGAGGAGCTCCTTGATCCTGGTTAACACATCAACTTTGCAGAACTCCTCTGCAGACACGGAACCTTCCATCAGGTTCTTGCAGAAGGCAGCAAGTTCACCAAGATCAGTGTTTCCAGTTCCGTCTGTCGTAGGCTCATCATCTGGTGACACTGTTTCCTCATTGGTCTCCTCCACTTCATGTGGCTCTGCAGATGGTTGAGGGAGTGGCACACCAAGTTCGTCTGACAAAATCAACTCATTCAGTGCTGCATCAACAAGGAGATGTCCTCGTACTGCTCGTACTGCAAAGTTGCCTGTCATCATGTGTACCACCGCGTTGTCTGCATAGATTAACTCCAAGACTTCCACAAGTCCTGATCCAGCCATGAGGTGCCCGATGCTTCCCAAGAAACTCCTTTCTGTGTGGAAGCCCCCAGGCGCAAGACTATGTCATTCAAGACACATCCTGTGGGCTCAGTCTCGATGATCATGAGGGCATTCCACCACAGTGGTTGGTCAAAGGTGATGATGAGCGTAACATCATGGCGACGAGCATGCTCACACACGAACTTCAGTGTGGAATAGATGCACGTGACATCGCTAGGATTCATGTCGATCATTGGTAGAAACATCACCGATGATTTCCCGGGGTGGTCACCATGATGCACTAACTGCATCAGTCCAGACCATGCCGGTCTTGACGAGGTGAACATGATGGATGTCTTCCAGAGGAGATCAAGGTCTGCTGTTGGATCCTTTGCCTTCTTGTTGACCAGCTTCTGGTATGCCAGTGTTGTCATACAGCGGCTCTCTTCTTTGTGGTACTGGATAGGAATTCGTCCCACCGTGGAGATATCACTGGAGGTGACCTGCGCCCTGAGGATAGGTCTGCTGGTCTTGGTGGCTGGAGTTATGGCAGCAATCATCCCCATGCCATGGAAGGTATTGTTGCCATCCAGGGTACGGATGTTGTGGTCTACATTGTCTGCAGCATACTGGACAAACTCCGAACTGAAGTCGGGTATGTCTGTTCCATGTGACATCACAGCATTCCGTTCAAACCTTTGAACTTCCTGATAGGAGCAGCTGAAGCCAATCTTATGGAGGGAATGATTCAAGAAGTGTGATCACTATCACTAGCCATCACTACCCTTACTCACACACAGTGGCAAAGCTCAGTAAGCGATGGGCTCTGAGAGGGGTGGGTGCAACTGTTTGATGCCTTTCTGGGTGCCTTTTTTGCTACGAGGCCCGAATTTGGATGCCAATGACTTTGCTCTCAGTGGTCAGAATGGGACGAAAGAAGCTCACGGATGTTGGGTGGAGTCGGGCTTTGACCCTGTTGGAGCAGGGCATGTCTGTGATACGTGTTGCCGGAGATCTACAGGTCACGAGGCAGGTTCTTTACAGCCTCAAAATGACCACCGCCTCCCTACCCCCAGGCACCATTTCGGAGAGAAAGAAAGGTTCTGGAGCACCCCGCAAGACTTCCCCACGCACTGACCATAATCTGAAGAGAGCTGTGTTATCAGAGCCTGCAATTACCGCATCAGCGGTAATTGCATCACTCCAGGAAATGTATGTTTAGGCACTTAAAATAAAATATCTATGCTACTTAGAGGCGGGGATATAGTAAAATATCTGTTATATGACGCCCATTTTGAAAAATGGCTGCCTTTTTCGCTTTTTGGTCAGGTTTAGCTTATTGAAATGTGTGTCATTGGATTCCTGGCCCCATAAAATATATGTTTAGCACTTGAAATGACAGCTCTATGTTATTTAAAAGCGGAGATATTGGGAAATATAAGGTTTATGGCGGCCATTTTGAAAAATGGCTGCCATGGCACTCCACCACTATGATTCCTTAAGACTTTTGATATGTCACAGAGGACACATTTCTGGGTATAAAATAGTTGACAGACTGTCTGTTGCAATTTGTCCGAGGTTGACGACATTTTTTTCACGAAATGCCTGGACCATACCCATCACTTTGAAATGTAAAATTTCCCAATTTTAGGCACTCAAGTTTATATCACCGGTCGCCACGACGCCAACGTCCGTGCACGTACGCGCATTTGGCGCATTCGCAACACTTCGTGCGATGCTACGGTTTCTGCTAGGCCTTTTGTCTTTTTCTAATTAGTGTCACATGATAAACTTGCGCCATATTTGACGTGCTGCAATGCTTAGTATGGGTGCTCGCTGCGAAAAGTCGAGTAATTAAATCCGATCATTAATTTACTACCTCCCACATTTTCTGGTAGATATGAAATGCAGATTCCGCTCAGCTTTGACACACCTGACATCTTTGCTGCTATCCTTTCAGAATGGCTGTCGAACCGAGGCCCTTCCTCAGTGTTCTTTGTTGGACCCGCTGCGTCTTTCTGCGCAGCGACCTAATGCATTTTCGAAACCCCTCCTCGTTGCAGAGTGTTGTTGCTTTTTTTGGACACCGATTATTGTTTTACGCGTCAGGGCGTTTTCGAACATCCCGATGTCTTCATTTAACGCCCGGTGCTATTATTCGTTTTGGAACTATGTTGCCATTTCCGGCCTCAGCCTCTTTTTCAGGCCCGGGCGCGTCCTTATTGCCTCTGTGTACCGAATGCGCTTCATGTGCATTTTTTTAGAGGTCCAGGTATGTTTATTTATGACTGCAACGCATGCGTTAAGGCCCTGTCGCTTTTTGGGAGACAATGTGCGTTTTGGAGGCCGAGTTGTATTGTCGACCCCCGTTATCCTCTTAGGCTCATGTTGTCTTTGGAGGCTTCTGACGCACATTTGTGGTGCTCCAGTACAATGTTGTGGCTTCGGTGCGGTGCTTCTTAGTCCCAGCGTGATTTATCGCGCCCATGCGCGTGGTTCCGGGGACCCAACGCCAGTTTTATGGGCTCAACGAGATTTTCGTGGATTTTTTGTTTGTTTAAATTCCGAATCCCGGCCTGACTTTTCGAGTCCCTGGCGCCACGTTTTTGCGTATCACCTCAATTTTTTTAGATTCGGTATGTTTTTAAGTGCCATACGCAATTTGTGCATCTGGTTGCATGCTCGGCGCGCCAGAGCCATGCTCTTGAACAGGACATTTATGTCGTTAAATTCATTCTTATTTTGGAAGGCTCCAGCTTGATTTGTTTTTGGGTACCGATTTCATTTTTGTGGTGACACTGTTCTTACGTGTGGGCCTAAACACCAATTTTGTGGAGCTTCGACGGGACTACCGATGGGAATTGTGGGTCCCAAGCGCGATATCTTTGGGGACACATTTGAGTTCGTAGAAAGCGTTGTACTTAGCTGTTGCCCCATCGAGATTTTTGCGGTTCCTGTTGCAAGTTTTCGAGCCTCGGAACGAGTTTTCGGGGGCCCGAAGTACTTATTTGGAGACCCCTGCGCGAAGTCTGGTGGATCGATGCGAATTTTGGTGGCCCCAGCGCTAGTTTTGGAGCCCCGGAACGATTCTTGGGAGCTTATGCCTGTCAGGATAGAGGGCCAATTGCCCCTTTGATATGCCACTGCGGCAACTGAAGGAGTGCATTTTTGTCCCAGAGAGACATTCCGGTTAAAAATTGATTTTTGGAGCAGCTGCAACTTTTTTGGCCCGGCGCGCCCTTCTGGACTTCCAGGGTGATTTTCAAGGGCTGCGACGCGATTTTTATATATAGTCCACCGTGATCTTTTGGGCACCGACGTCATTTGCTTGGATCCCTAGCGCAAGCTTTAGCTGCCTCGACACTTTTTGGGGTCTAAAACGTTTTATGTTTCATTTTTGGTGTCATTGTTGGGACCCAGAGTTGGAGTGTTTTTGTGTTTCTTTGTGTGTTTTTTGTGAGTGTTTCTCAGAGATGGCCCATGTCCGAAGTGTTTTTGTTGCTCTGGTTTCATTTGCTTTGGTCGCAATGAGACTGTTGTGGAATGGTACGACCAGTCGTTCCACTATATCTATTTTCATGGTCCGGTAGTAAATTTTTGGTACACCGAGGTTCAGCGTGATTTTCAAGGTTCCCGGCCGGATTTTTTTGGTCCATGTTGTAAATTTGAAACACCCCGGCACGACTTTTACCATTTCTTAGGGGTTTCTTGCAAATTATAGGCCTCATCTCGCGTCATAAGTATCTCGTCCCATTTACTGGAGCCTCTTTACCGGCTTTCAAAGTCTTATGTCCTACATTCCTCCATATTCATTGTCCTCCTCTCTCGTCTTGAAGCGCCTTCTCTTACATCCTGGGGCCCTTTACCATGGCATGAGGCTTCCTCTCATGTCCCAGGGGCATTATCTGCCAAATTAGGGGCCTCCTGCCACGCTTCGTGGGCTTCCTCCTTTATCCTGGCAAAGCCTTACCAGTCTTGAGGGAATCTTTAATCTTAGAAACCCCACACCCCTTCATACCTGTTACCACTCCCATCTTAAGGGCCTCTTAAGGCTAAACGCACTGTTACAGGCTCGATTGCTATTGGGATTTCCTATCGCCAACTATTCAAATGTTTTGACAGCCAGCTTAGGAATGCCTCAGGATGCCAATATACATGCCATTTCTCTTCATACCTACAGTTCACTATAACTATTTGCATCTTTTTATTTGCATTTTTTTGCAGACAGGCCACCACCAGTTATTAGTAGAAGTAGCCCTAGGAGCACCTCAGCTAGGTAGCAAGCTAGTAACGCCAAGGAACTCCTGGGGCCACAAAGTGAAAAGTGTTATGAGGGGAAAGGTGTACATTCATGTGCACTATCACACAAATCTGTGTGACAGAGTCACAGCATATCCACACACATGAAACATGTACACCTAAACTTACTTCACATACATAAACACATGCACTCACACATACATACAAATATAAATGCATACACATATACTAGCATGTACATTAGGGTGTGTCACGAAGGGACTTTTTTTGGAAATTGCACTTTGCTTAGTGAAATTATCGTGCAGATCACCTTAAAAAACCTGTGGTCGAAACCAAATCGAAATCAAACAATGAACAAAACATGCGACAGGCCGATAAAGAAACAAATTTGCCGGGCGACCGGCGTTGGAGTTTCCAGTGATGGCGCTCCGTTGCGATTGGCATCTAACACCACGCGTCCGGCCACCGTCGGAGCGCCGCCGCGGCGCTGTGACGAAAAAGGCGACAGTCGGTGCTGTGGATGACTGATGAATAGATTCTGGTGATGAAGCTCATTAATAATACTCAATGAAAGTGTTTAGTGGGGTAAAAGGCTTTTGATAAGCACCAGTCGCTCAATAAGTTGCCTGGATATTTGACGCATGAAAGAAAGGTTCACTTTACGTCGCTTGTTCGTTCCATTTTCAATCAGTAGATCTATCGGCGTATAATGCTAATATTTTCACTTTTGAAAGCTTGAACATCTTCAAAAATTCCTTGTCTGTTTTCATCGAAGACCAATTAAATAATTCTGAGACACTTCATATCTTATTGTTATGACAAATAGACCAGGCGAAATCGGCATCATGCTTCGTTCCACTACAACCGAAGGAGACGGGCATACAGCGACGTCACCTTTTGTACGAGCGGCCACATTTTGTGTACGAACTATCATTTTATAACTGTACTACTTGTCTACATGCTCGACAGAAAACCCGACATAAAATCCTTTTTGATGCTGAGCACTGGCATTGCTGACCTGTGTTTCAACTTCGCCACAATGTAACCCTGGCGGGCCTCTTCACCAATTACCTTCAAAGACGCCTCGGTCACCACTTTCACCATCCGTTCCACCGTCTGACTGTGTACGGGGTATGGCGGTACTTCGAGAGGACTCGCGATGATGTCTAGTAAGTCATCATCGGACAGTTGTTGCGTCAAGGGCGGCTCGGTTATCGCCTTAATACACCAATCAATCAGCTCCATGATGCTGTTTGCCCCCATATTCACTTTTGGAAGCTTGAACTTCCGCATTTCGTCAGTATCACTATCGGCTTGAGTTCTGCGACACTGCTGGATTTGAGTGACCGCCCTTTCCCGTGTGGCTTGATCTTGTCCCGCTGCCATTGCTAGCAGTACTGCCTCAGGGTGACAACAGTAGCTGTTGCGCTGTATTACCGGCTGCACCATGGCCGCTATCTCAGGTCGCAAACTTTTAAGAAGTTGCACGCTGTGCAGCGCATTGCCAGGACCGTCAGAACATTTCCAGTTCTTCTTGACGCAGAACCACATGGGAGTATAGTGGCACACGATGAACTCCGCTAGCATTCTCAGACTGTCTGATGGCTGTTCGGTTGATATGTAGAGCCGGAGAATTCGCGCCGCCAGAGTCAGCCACCTGGAGTGGTTTAGTGGACCGATCTTCATTTTCGCAGTTCTATCTGAGATAGAGCCCGTCTGGACACTACGCGTCAGACTGTACAGATTAGCCTGATCTGAACTTAGGTCACTGAGAATCTCCTGCGTCATTTCTGAAACATTTCCGCCATCGATTGGCTCAAAATCGACCACTGGCAAGGTTTCTACTGCGCCTGCAGCAGCCCGGCCAATCAGCCCACTAAACGACTTAGGTCCTGTTGTGACTCCATCTAATTGGCTAAGTACTGCACGAAGATTAAGTTCATCTGAATGAAGTTGGCACACAAACCAGTGGACGGGGCGTTTTTGTCCGAGCTCAAACAAACGGATAACACCACCTTTTTGGCCAGTATTAACTCTCGTGCCGTCACAGCCAAGCACAGAAACATCCGCACCAAACTCATATGCCACGGCGTTCAGGTCCTGAAAAATGTCCTCCGCTTTCCCAGCCTGTGGAGTAAAATATCTTAAATATGCACTGTCTGGCTGGGATACAACCACAATGTGCTCTTCCGTCTTCTTTGAACTGGCTGTCATAAGCGTGTCGTCTTTTCTACCGTCGAAGTAGAGACCAGATACACGACCTGCATGATCCTCATGGCTCTGGGCTACTACCTCTCTTCTAATCCGATCCCTTGCTCGCCATACGTTTTTGCTATCCACTATGCAGTCTATATCGTCAGAAGTGATCCGACCAATGTCCACTTGGAAACCGTTTATGATCGCAGCACACGCACGATTAGACACTCCGTACCGATCTGCTGCTAGAGCCGTATTTAGCAGTTCATCTGTGTGAACAGTAGTTCACCATATACTCCGACTCATTGACTACAGATGTGAGCGATGATGAATCTGTGGCGGAATCTTGCTCTGAATTAGAATCTAGCTGGGCCATTCCAGAAGGTCCTGGTTGTGGTGATGTGACTATCTCGGCGGTCAGACGCCTCCTTTCGTCCATGGCGCGTCGACGAGTGGCTTCACGGATATCTGCGGTGCCGATTTGCATTTGGCGAGGTCCTCTCTGGTCTTGGACAAAGGGAAACTCCATTCGTGGCACTTTGTCGGCCATCGCACATTTGCAGCTATCGATATCAGCACATTTGCAGCGGGCTATATCAAACAATTTTCCAAGCCACTCATCACCGGACGGACGTACACCTGGTGATGCCGACTTCTTTCCAGCAGTTTTCATGTATCGCAAGTAGCGATCGCGGCATTCTCGAACCATATGTTCGACTCGGGCCCTCCCAACAATTGGTATTCCTTCGCAGCACCACATTTTCATCACACTTTCCGCGTCAAACTTTATATGGGGTGCTAGCCTCTCTTTCAACCTTTTGTTCGCAACGCATGAGTCTCTGTTCACTTTACTCAAGTGATTCAGAACGTCAATTCTCGTGGGCAGTCGGTTTGTTTTTAGTTCAGAAGGAACCAAAAGCCCTTTGGTGGAAGCGCGGGTCTTCATGTTCGAACTCTTACCCTGATCACACTGACGCAGGTAATATCACACTTCACAGGCAGTGATCACAACTTGCAGACACCAAACCATTCTTTTTCGGGCCGTCCCACCAGGTCTCCGCCGCCGACTGCCTTGTCTCGGCGGCCCTCCCCTCCCCTGTCTCCCCCTCCCCTCCCCTGCCCTGTCTCGCTCTTTGTGTTCTCTACCCTCACCGTGTGCCGGCCGTCTCCCGCCCCATCCCAGCCCCTCCCCCGCGCCATGCGACGATCGCCGCCGGCTCGTGTCGCCCTCGTTAATAGGTTGTCCCTACTGCTGATAATCCCAGTTTCCCTTGAAACTTGAGTAACGAAAAGGAACAAGAGACTTGGATTGACTAATAAAACAGGGATGTATGTCATGCGAAGCTATTTTGTGTCGTTAGTGCATACGCAATTTATTCGAATGATGATTCATAGCACTGTGACAGGTGGAGCACAGACAAAGGAAAGTGGAGCGATCAGTCTTTCAGTGAAGTTTAATCTTTACAATCAGATATATCCCGGCTCCCCTGTTCTGTTTTTGAATTACCAGAATCCATTCATAAGTCATCCACAGCACCGACTGCCGCCTTTTTCGTCACAGCGCCGCGGCGGCGCTCCGACGGCGGCCGACGCGTGGTGTTAGATGCCAATCGCAACGGAGCGCCATCACTGGAGACTTCAACGCCGTGCGCCCGGCAAATTTGTTTCTTTATCGGCCTGTCGCATATTTTGTTTATTGTTTGATTTCGATTTGGTTTCGACCACAGGGATTTTTTAGGTGATCTGCACGATAATTTAACTATGCATAAGAAAAACCGTTCAGGCGGCACACCCTAATGTACATACATAAGTATACACTGATATGCACCCATGCACATCCATGAACAAACATGCACACAGTAGCACAACACAGCTGAAATCACATGTATAGGTACAAATGCATCATCGCATATGCATTTACTTGTTTATCTAGCTTTACTCATACATTCATATAATATCAACTTACACATAGTTTCTCCTTTTTATAATGCGAAATTGTTAATTTTACTAACCTTTTACTACTACAAGTACTAATTTTACTATTACAAGTTTGTGATGCGTAAGTCAATAAAATATGCTCTGATAACTATATTTATATCTTCTTTCTTAATAGGTACATGATTACAGGAATTAGATTTTGTACCAATGATAGTATTCCAAGTTCTTGGTGCTATAAATGGTATGGAATGTAGTCTATAGGTTTTTGATGAAAAATGTATGTGCAAATGATCAACATGCCTTAAGTTACTTGATGATGATTATTTGAACATATTCATTATAGTGATTGGTAATGTTTGATTAAAGAATCTGTGAAGTAGTATTATGTTCTGTTCCTGTACAATATGATGGAACTTCGAAATGTGATATTTGACAAATAATTCATTGGTAGGATATGAATTGTGCTGATTATCTATGATTCGTAATGCCTTTTTTGTATTTTAACAATTTTGTCTAATCCTGTTGGAAAATTGTTTTCCCATATTAATGCACAATAATTGAGATATGGAAGAATCAAGGTATTATATAAATATTTCAATTCACGACTTGTGGTAAATAATTTTGTTCTTCCCATTATTCCTAGATTTCTGCTAGCATTTGCAGCAACATATGCTTTGTGAAATTTCCATGTTTATTTTTAATTAACTATTACTCCAAGGTATGTGATTTGCTGTTTCCTATGAACTATTTGAGAATTTATTGCTATGTTTATGTCAGTACAAGGCATACTGGAATAAATTTGGTTGTTTGTTTTATTGACATTCAGTAATAATCTATTGGCCTGAAACCATTCAGTCATTCCTGATACATTGGTATTGACATTAATTTGTAATTCCTCAATATTCGTAGCTTTTATCATGACAGCAGCATCATGAGCAAATAAATAGAATGTTCCATCCAAAGAATTACCCAAATCATTAATGTATATCAGGAAGAGTACTGGACAAAGTATGAAGCCTTATGGAACTCCCATAACAATGCACTCTGCATCTGAGATTACATCATTAATTTTGGTTTGCTGATAACGATGTTTTAACACGCACCCTGGAGGGCCTCTGAAAATAACGCGCACTGGAGGGGGGGGGGATTCCGCCCCAATAAGATCTCAGCTCCTATGAGGCTAGAGCAACGAAATTCACAGGGTGGATGGGCACGATAGTGAACTCTATTGTGTATAAAGTTCATGACCTTAGGTCAATATCTTCAAGCTCAAATGAGGTCAAAATAGCAAAATTTTCTGGTTTTGCGTGACTTGGCTTGTCATTGTTATGGATCGCTGTGGTTGTGTTTAAATGCACCAAAATTGGCATTAATGATGTTTTGGACATTACTAATGATGCAATACAGATGTCGCATCCGCCATTTGACCTCAGGTTACCTATATAGGAGCACTTTATTAGGTCATTATCTGTTCCAGTTACCGGAACCGGGCTCCCATCCCGACTGCTCCACTGGGCGGCTCGGCACAATCGGCTTCGCAAATAAAGGAGTGAAATACATGAAAAAAAAAGTATGGAAATGCTTAGGCACACAATGATAAACAGTAGATTTCGGGATGTTTAGGGGAGTAACATGTAAAGTGACATCAATCGCATGACAGTCATTTGCATTTATGACACATTCCAGTTGACCAAGTTTGGTTCCATTTGCCTATCATGAACTTGACCTGACTTGACCTCGGCGACCTAACATGACTTTTAAATTATATAGCATAACAATATGCATCAAACAATTCGCTAGTGTTGTGAAGAACACTTATTGCCCTATTGCCAATATACGGGAAGGGCATCAGCGCCGATTTTTGTGGTCTGGCGCTGCGAATTGTTTTTACTTTAACGGCTCCTAACTTGAAAAGTCATCGGCCGATTTCCACTTTTCTTGTTTTAAACAATTCGCCGGTCATTTCGAAGCAGGTACGCGAAAAAGTTGGCGTATATCGGCCGGTACAATATTGAGTTATGTACGAAAAATCGGAAGGATTGGCGGATTTCGCCATACCCCCTCTAGGGCGTTTGTTTACCTGTTATGAACTTGACCTGACTTCACCTCGGTGACTTGACATGACTCTGGAAGAATGTAGCATGACAATGTACATCAAACAAGTCGCTAGTTTTGCCAAGAACACTTCCTTTTTGCTATTATACCGGAAGTGCATCAGCGACGACTTTTGTGATCTGGCGCTGGAATTTTTTTTTAATTTAGCGACCCTTAACTCGAAATATTTTCGATCGATTTTAATTTTTCTTACTTCAAACAACGAGCCGGTCATTTATTGGCAGGTACACAAACAATGGCGCATATCGGCCGTTAAAATCTGGAGTTATCTACGAAAAACCGGAGGGGTGGGCGGATTTCGCATCCCCCCTCCAGGGCGCGTATTCAACATGAATGCAATATCATAGCATAGTCATGCCCTGCAATATATTCTATTCGGTCTTTGTTAGAAATAGTGATATTCCTTTCTAACTTGTAGCCAATGGTAGAAATTAAATTGTTGAAGACATTAGGAATTTGTTCTGTTTGATATTTATTATCTTCTTCATCTAACATGGTCTGTGGGATTTTTTGCTTTGTTCTATGTTTATTTATCAGCTCATGTAGTAGTTTCCAAGTTTTCTTTCAATTTCATTTGCTGCAGTGAAGGGCATTTCAATAGTGTAGCCTCTTTGCTTCTCAGAGTATCTTGATAAGGATGTTACGGGATTGTTTGTATCGGACCTCGTTGTGTGATTTGGATTTTTAATAAACTTCTTATATAGTTTGTCTTTACGATTTATGGAACATATGCCAGAGCTAATCCAGGCCTTCATTGGTGTTTTCCTCCTACTTCGGCAAATCTTTTTTATGATAAGATGCATGCCATCTTTATACGCTGAGAGAAAATCATTACATGCTATATTTGGGTCATTGTGCTGATTAAAATTACTCAACCTTGATACTAAATAGTCATTTAAGAGATGGATTTGATTGTAATCAAGTATTTATTTTGTGATAATTTGACTCCATATTTTTTGTCAGGGCAGTTAATGTTATAAACACTGGAAAATGATCTGAAAGGTCTTCTATCAGTATACCTGATGAGGAAATGTATGAAAAATAATTTATGAAGATATTGTCCAATAGTGAGCTAGTAATATTTTGCACCCGAGTAGCATTTGTGATTGTTGGTATAAAACTATATGACAATAATTGGTTTGAGAATCTCTCCACAATTCTACCATTTTCAATATTTAATAGATTGTGGTTGAAATCTCCTGTGAAAATTGTAAGCTTCCTCTCATTCTCAATTATTTGCAGCAATTTTTCAGTGCCATCAAGAAAATCATCGTGGCAGATACTTGGTGGACGATAAATCTGGCAAACGATTAATGACCTAGTGCTATTTCGAGACTCCAGTTTGATTTCAACAGCAGCAGCTTCATCGAGTTGATCTACAATATCTTTTCTTTCTCTTGATTCCAAACTATTATGAATGTAAATTGCAGACCCTCCCCCTTCTCCCTGCCTTCGACTTGCTGCGTACATTTGATAATTTCTCATTTTAAAGAACTTTTCTGTATCTTTGCTAAGCCATCTTTCAGATAAACATATAGCTGACCAGTTGATTCCTGTTGTAGCTAAAAAGTTTCCTAAGTCATCAAATTTATTCTTGACAGACCCAATATGTAAGTGTATTATGGAAAATCCCCCTGCACGTCTGCTCTAAGTTTGCTTGGAAGTACATAATCACATTATCTTAGGGTGTTTTCACATGCAGAAAATTCATCTCCCAGTCCCTGTTTTAAGTAGTTGAGAAAACTGGCCTGCCCTTGATATATGTCTCTGATCAGCGTAATACTCCTTAGATTCCTACCTTGCCTTGTCTCAGTTTTCTGCTTCACCTATTTAACCTGATTCCGATAGCAGTATATTTTTTCACCTTTTTCTCATCTGGACCCAGACTGGGGTGTCACAAGGAAAAATGAAAAGAAAGAAAGATACATGTATATAGGTAAATATGTTTTACGGTCTATTTATTTAAAAAGAAATTATTTCAGCATTCATTTCATTCTAGTTACGAACCGAGTCACACGCGTTTCGTGTTTTTTTTTTGCAAGCATTCAAACATTCAACAAACATTCATTTCTTGTTCATTTATGTCGCCGTCTGGTGGAGCATAGAGGGTGGCTTGTAAATATATAGCATCACAAAATAAAATGGGTAATGTCTATGCCTTAGAATATAGTTTTTAGGAAGTGATTTGACAAAGTGAAGCGCTATTCATAAAATTGTTTGCAGTTCACTGATTGCAAAGCTGAATAATAGTTTGGGATTATCTGATGCGAAGCTGAATGATATAATAGATCTTGCAGTTTTACGTATTGTCATTAAACGTGCGCAGTGTTTGTAAGCGAGGAGGAGTTTCATTGATGGTGTGTCCCAAGGTCGTATGCAGGAGCGGTGTTTATACCCATTAATAGTCGTGATTTGTTGGCTGTATAGTAAATTAGGCAGTTACTAGGTATTGCTATGAAGTGCTTTGTTTTATTGTGTGGTACCTCGAAATGATTTAATGAATGATATCCTTCTAGATATCATTCGTTAAATCATTTCTATGATTTCTCATTGATTCATTGATCATATGATTCGTTCATTTCTAGAAGAGAAATGAATGATTTCTCTTCTATAGTCCTTTTTCAAATCAGGGGCCTCCTCTCACGTCTTGGGGACCTCTTGCTCTGCGTTTTGATTCGAACTTCGCCCTTCTTAAGGGTGGTATCTTATCTCCTGGTGGACTCTGCTCTCCCGGGTTCCCCCTCTTCCAAATTATACACAACCTTTCTTATCTCAGTGGCCTTGTTATTTCCTGTGGAACGTTTTGGACATCTGCGAGCCTTCTTTTCCGCCTGAGAGCTATCTCTCTTATCCAATCGCCTTTCTCTCCAATTGTAATGCCTCCTCGTTCATCATGGGGTCTTATTTTCAATTTTGTGTCGTTCTCTTCCGAATTAGATGCCTCCTGCCATGTCTCTGGATCATCCTTTTCTATCTTGGTGGAACCTTACTCGTTTTGGTGCCTATTTTTGCGTCTCCGGAACCTCATCGGATATCCACTGACTTTCTTTTCCGTCTTAGGGCCTCCTCTCATGTTCTCATATTCTGGGGCCTCCCTTCCCGTATTGGGGTTCCTTTGCAATTCTGGGGGCCTGCGTGCCAATTTTTGACACTCTTGATTTCTGCGGCCTCCTACCTTCTCCTAGATGACTCCTTTTTAAAATTATGGGACTCCTTTCACGTCTTGGAGGCCTCCTAATCTGTGTTTGGAGCCTCATTGTCCTCTTAGCAGGTTGCTTTTGCGTCCTAGTCCTAAATCTTCTCCTCTAGGGTACTCGTCTTCTAAAATGTGGGCCTCATCTGGCTGGTCTCATTGGCCTTCTCTCCTTCCTATGGGGACCTTCTTACCCATCTTGGGGCTCCTCTTGCGTCCGGATAAATATCTCTTGTCATTATTTTAAATTGTAGGGTCCTTCTCTTCCATCTTCGGGGCCTCGTTTTCTATATAAATAATATCTTGCCACCCATCGGAAGCCTTCTCGTGTAACCATGGGTGGCTTCTTGCCCGTCTCGGGGGCCTCCTTTTCGTCTTGGGGGCCTCCTCACACTCTCTGTTCTATATCTCTTATAGGAACCTGATTATATTTCCTGTGGGCCTCTTTATCAATCTTGGATCCACCTTGACAGCATCATCTTCTGTCCCATCGGACTCCTTGCTCAGCTTTTTGTTGTATGCATTTCCGGATAGTGGTCTCCTCAAATTACAGGCCCCCACTCCCAAGTCTTAAGGCAAGGGGTGGATACGAATTCCCCCGCTGCCCCCCACCCCGGTAGCGACGTCCCGGCTCCGGAACCTCATCTCATATCCACTGGCTTTCTTTTCCGGCTTAGGGCCTCCTCTCATTGCATTGGGTCTCCCTTCCCGTATTGAGACTCCTTTGCAATGATGGGAGCCTCTGTGCCAATTTTTGGCACTCTCTTGATTTCTGGGGCCTCCTATCCTCCCGTAGGTGATTTCTGTTTCAAATTATGGGCCTCCACTCGGAGGCCCCTAATTTCTAGAATCTCTTTTTCGTCTTGGGGTTCTTTTCGTCTTAGGGGCCTAATTTTCATCCTGGGGGCCTCCCTTTTGTCCTGGGGGCCTCCTTTCCGTCCTGGGGGCCTCCTTCTCGTCATGTGGGCCTCCCGTGCCAATATCTGGCACTCTCTTGATTTCCGGGGTCTCCTACCCTCTCTTAGATGACTTCTTTTACAAATTATGGGCATCCTCCTGGAGACCCCTAATTTCCAGTATCTCCTTTTAGTCCTGGGGGCCTCCTTTTCATTATGGGGCCTCTTTTACGTCATGGGGCCTCCTTTTCGTCCTGGAGGGCCACCTTTTCGTCCTGGAGGGCCTCCTTTTCGTCCTGATGGGCCTCCTTTGCGTCCTGGGTGCATTCTTTCCATCCTGTGGGCCTCCTTTTCGTCCTGGGGCCTCTTTTTCGTCCTGAGGGCCTCCCTTTCGTCCTCGTGGCTTCCTTTTTCGTCCTGGGGGCCTCTTTTTTCGCCCTGGGGCCTCCTTTTGGTCCTGGGGGCCTCCTCAAATTTCAGGGGCGGCGCCCCAGTCTAATCATGGGGGCAATTTCCCCCGCTGCCCCTCGGTGGCGACGCCCCTAACTGCCAATAGTCTGCGCCAATGTCCAAGTGAGTTGGTCAGACGTCTATGAAACACAATGTGCTATATTGTTTCATATACGACGCATTTCAGTCGAAATTTGTTGGATATACAATGTGCACTATCACAATTCCGTTCTCTGAAATTTGCCTACAATCAAACCACTGCCTGCCGCACATGGATTCACCGTGCAAAATCAGAACACTTCGTCCGGCACACGAGCCCCACTCGGTAAGTGCCCACCGTCATCACTAAGTCAAGGGCGGTGTCAGGCGTCTGTCATCTGTGATATTCGTGAGCGCACGTGCGTTACCGCCTGCGGACGCCGCAGCAGCAGCCCGCCCATGCCAGTTGGCTCACTCGACTGAACCGACAGCTGGCGGCCGGCGCACTGTGCCAGTGCCCGTGACGGAGGCTGTACTAAGCCCGTGACGGAGACTGTACTAGTTTACACGTGACGACTACTTACGACACGACCATAAGTCCCTCATCGACTTGGACGCGACAAAGCGCATGAAAAATCTTCCAACCGGACGGCCCATAGCATGCCCAGTCAAATATACAATTTAGGCACGGCACGTCATGAGAGTGTATGAAATGACGATTAAACGAGCCAAATCACAGTCGCAGCCCACCAGCTGCACCCCAAATCGATACGCACGTGCGCCCCTGGCGGCACGCCGGGTACCTCTCTTTTATCTGGTCGCCATGGGCCGTAAATGATGTGAAACTAGTCTCGATGTAGATGGCGCAAAAGCGATTTTCACCAAAATTTGACGTCGAATAACTCGTGAACCTTCGGTCAGTTTGTCACCAGACGTTGTCGAGCCGCTAGATTGATTCGTCGACTGCACAAATGGTACGACATGCAAGCAGTCCCGACGTCGGTTACGACCGCTAGGTAGCTGCGCGCGAAAGGTGTCAGGCCGTTCACGGTGAATAACACGTAGCCGAGCCGAACACAGTGAAGACGTGGTCATAGAGCCCGGTCGGGTTTCGTTCAGGGTCAGCAGCGTCAGGACGAGGACCGACGTCCACCGGCACGGAGCCCGGTGATTTGTGTGACGCGTCTCCAGTCACCCCTGTGATTCATACAGCTGGCGTCGATTATCCAGCCAGAGTGCGGGGTTACCTTCGTTAAAGTTGCGTGACGTATTGCCATGTGCGACAAGAACCAGTAGCCGTCGACATGTCCGACATTGTACCAATGTCGGACATGTTTGCCAGTCATTTGCTCGTGTGCGCGTCCACGCATTTATTCACGACAACGAGAGTGGTCCGGGCCGTGTTTGTTGTTGACCCTTGTGTAGGGGTGGGAACTGTTTGTTGTTGACCCTTGTGTAGGGGGGGGCACTGTTTGTTGTTGACCCTTGAGTCGGGGTGGGAACCGTTTGTTGTTGACCCTTGTGTCGGGGTGGGAATCGTTTGCTGTTGAACCTTGTGTAGGGGTGGAAACTGCTGTTGTTGACCCTTGTGTCGGGGTGGGAACTGTTTGTTGAACCTGTGTGGGGGTGGAAACTGTTTGCTGTTGACCCTTGTGCAGGGGTGGAACTGCTTGAAGGACGGCCGGACTGTGTGCAGACCCTCTCCCGACTGGTGGGAGGGAATTATGGTGCGGCCTGACGTGTCATCACTTGCCAAACTAGCAGACCGACGTGTCTTCTTCCATTGGTCAACGCCAGATGCCTCTTTGGGGCTTCATCTTGGCCATTTATGTATCACATATGGCGTATAGCTATATCATCATGTGCTGTGTTTTGGTATGTGATGTGATGTGTAGGCATCATGTGATCAGGCAAATTCCTCCAGGCATGCAGTAGCTGGCCACGTGCCAACTAATATGACCATAAGATCATTATCAGATATCTGAGAGTGCTTCTGCTGCGTACATGGATGTCATGAGTATGTTTTGAAATGTAGAAATACAGACATACGCAAGCATACAACAGTTTCAGCTTTATACAACAGTTTCAGGATAGAGACTCCGGTCCGTCGTGTGGTATTATGACGGTACATCAATGCTCCATTACCGGCACAAGACACATGGCATCACATTGCGGGGTCTTACGAGTGATGTCGGCACCGGCGCCACGATTAGCGCTTGAGGGCAATTGAATTGGCCGTCGGCAGTTTAACCTGCGCACGTCCGGGGGTCGGGCAGATTTCTGCCCCCTCTCCCTTGCGGCTTTTTCCTAATTTGGCCGCCATACTAATCGAATTAGTAAGGCCAAAACTCGCATGGTTGCTCAGTGGTCTTTTCTGCATATCATCATACATTGTGAGCCCTGGGTCATTTTAGGTCAGGTCACCAGGTCAGGCGAAGTGACCTCAACTACGCTCGGAGTTCAGGCATAATTTCCACAATAATTGGGCATTGATTTCCAACTTATAACACGTCATGATCTTATCAGGGCCATAATATGTATATCGTCGGTTTTATGTTCTGTTTCTGTTGTGTTTCTGAAAACGCCTCCCACCTGTCACCGGCTTCAGGCAGAGGGTGCTTATACTGGCCACAGGCGGTAGTGTAGAGCATCCTCTACTGCCGTTGAGTGGGTGACACCGTGTAGTGCATAACTATTTTATATCTTCTTTTCTAATAGGTATATGATTACAGTATATAAATTTTGTACCAATGATAGTATTCCAATTTCTTGGTGCTATAAATGGTATGGAATGAAGTCTATAGGTTTTTGATGAAAAAGGTGACTGAGTGCTGTTCAGCATGCCTCAAGTTACTTGGTGATGAGTATTTGAACATATTCATTATAGTGATTGCAATGCTTGATTAAACAATTTGTGAAGTAGTAGTATGTTCTGTTCTTGTACAATATGAGGGAATCAATATAAAGTTATATTTACAAATAGTTCATTTGTAGGATATAAATAGTGCTGATTATCTATGATTCGTAATGCCCTTGTTTGTACTTTAACAATTCTTGTCTAATCGTGTTGGAAAATTGTTTCCCAATATTAATGCACAATCTGAAATATGGAAGAATCAGCAGTATTACAGAAGTGGTTTCAATTCACGGCTTGTGATAAAGAATTTTGCTCTTCCCATTATTCCTAGATTTCTGCTAGTTTTTTTGCAGCAACATATGCTATGTGAAATTTCCATGTGAATTTTTCATCAACTATTACTCCAAGATATGTGATTTCCTGTTTCCTATGAACTATTTGAGAATTTATTGCTATATTTAAGTCGGCACAAGGCATGTACTGGAGTAAATTTGGTAGTTTGTTTTGTTGACATTCAGTGATAATCTATTTGCCTTAAAACTATTCAGTCATTCCTGGATACATTGGCATCGACTTTAATTTGTACTTCCGGAATATTCGTAGCTTTGATCACATGACAGCAGCATCATCAGCAAATAAATAGAATGTTCCATCTAAAGAATTACCCAAATCATTAATGTATATTAGGAAGAGTAGTAGATCGAGGATGGAGCCTT